>PVIC010005640.1:0-57056 GCA_004025085.1 Thryonomys swinderianus | reverse complement strand
CAAGGAATATAAAGTTTTACAAACATAATGAAAGAGCCCTAGAGAAACAGATAGTGATAGGTCATGAGACATCGTCTTTTGCCTTTAAAAGAACTTGATTGGTTAGGGCCAGCTCAGTGGTCTTTAATCAAAAACACGAACAGAACTCAACCATAAAAGAGAATAATATTTCTGCTCTTTTTTTCTGCAAGGATTCCTCGGGTATCACGTGAATTTCCCAAATCATTCCCAGGAATCTCTGAATCCTTCTTGCAGAGAAGATGAGGGGTAGTTTTATATGGACAGAACTGTAACAGCAAAATTCCCAACACCCCAAATTCATGTCACTAAGCCGAACCACTGAAATGATTCTTCTACACGTGAGTTGGAACTGCTTCAAGATGACCCACTGTCTGTCCGGCTGAAGACCCAAATCCACTGGTAGCTCTCGTACCGTGGCATTGATCGCTTAGTTTCTGTCTAGTCGGAAACCCCACAGTGTGACTCGGCCGTAGTAAGGTGCCTCCTCTGTGAAAACCTGAGTATGGTACAGTAATATTCTGCCTGTGCTTTTTAAGTAATTTGCAATCCCAAGAAATGGTCTGTATTTTGAGACAAGAGGTGTTTTTACAGGAATTTAAAACTGTAGCAACATGGTAAGGACATTTTCATACACCTCATTATGTGTAAAAATTTACTTTTTTATACTTATTTATTCACATTCACAAGTTCTTTCAGTCAAGAAACTATTTTATTAGTCGTTTCTTTTGCACTGGATGCCTGACACGTAAATGGCATTTGACAATTGTTTACTGAATGAATTAAAGAGAAGTATTATTGAAATATGATTATGTCAGAGCTCACTAAGCATTTTTGTTTCCATATTAAACTACATAATGATTAAGTATAAGCACTTTACATCTTATAGTGTCAGGCATTTGGCAGAGTACAAGTCCATGTCACTGAAGAGTTAGGGCTTCCCAGATGCCCGTCACCTGGAGACCGGATAAGGAAGATGCGGGTTTTTTACTAAAATGGAGTATTACTCTGCCATGAAGAATGACAAGTTTGGGCCGGAGGATTAGCTCAGTGGTTCCGGCGCCTGCCTCACAAGCGCAAGGTCCTGAGTTCGATCCCCGGTAACCACATATAATGCTGGGTGTGGAGACACGCCCACCAACAATCAACACCGCATACCACAATGCCGGGCGTGGTGGCTCACGCCTGTCATCCCAGCACTCAGGAGGCAGAGACAGGAGGATTGCTGAGTTCGCGGCGGCTTGCCTGGGCACCATAGTGAGCTCAGGGCCAGCCTGAACTACAAAGCGAGACCCTGTCTCAAAAAGCAAAAAAAAAAAAAAGAATGACAAGTTTCATTCGTTTATGTGCAAATGGACACACCTTGAGAACATACTAATAAGTGAAATAAATAATCACAGATATGTAAATACCATATCTTTTCTTTGGTATGACAACCTGTAGATGTAAATGGAAGGATGGGCCAATGCTGTTGGAACTGAAAATGGGAAGGAGGGTGAGTAGCAGGTATGAAAAATCGGGCCCAACTGCAGGAAGCAAAGCCCTGCTTAAATGTGAGACCGCTGTGACTACAGGTACTGAGCCGAGGAGATCCAGGCATGTGGCCTGGCTTTATACAGACCTTGCTATCATTTTAAATATTAGCACATGTAACTAGATCACTAGCACCAGGTTTCTTAAATACAGTTACTATACTCAGTGACAGAAATACCTCTTTCATAGAGCAAAGCACAAAAGAAATATGAAGTACAAGGAAATAAATAAAAAGCCATGACATACCTCCAAGATCCCATTATTTCTACTCTGCTGGAAAATTATTTTGTCCCTGTCTATTGACAGACTGCTGTATTTTGCATTGGCCAGTTGTCTGGCTTGAAGTTTGTAGATTGGTCTGGATTCCTTTGAGACTCAAGGACCTTAAAAATAAACAAATCCGAGACAGCTTAAATGATTGTGAACTACACCCAACGTTTAGAGCCATTGCACTAGAAGGACAAAGAATCACTTCCAGGATGTGTATTTCATGTAACCCTATGTTTGCTTGTAGTCATCTATAGTATCTATTAGCAATTGGATCCAAGAGCCAAAATCCATACATGTTCAAATCTCTATTATAAAATAGCATATAGTATGTCACATAATTTACTCGAGTCCTTTCTTATACTATCAATCATCTCTAAGTCACTTATGTGACCTAATACCATATGAATGTTATGTAAATAGCCAGCACTATAGTGCTTTTGGGTTTTGGTGGGGGTTTTTTAAGCACCATGGATCAAATGCAGAACCTCGCACATGCGAGGCAGACGTAGTATTACTGAGCTACATCCCCGGCCCCAACACTGTATTATTTAGTGACAATGACAAGAAAAACAAATCAGTGCATGTTCAATGTAGATGCATTTTTCATCCATAGTTGGCTGAATGTAAAAGTGGAACCTACAGACTGTAAAGGCCAGCTGTGTCCTCTGTCTCTGTGGTAACTCTAGTGGTTGAAACCCTCAGATGGAAGTCAGAGATGATGAGAGATGATGTTGTCCATCAGGGTAATGCACTCCATGATCACCACAGACAGCACTGCACAGACATGTGTGCACGTACACTCCTCGTTCTGTCTTTGTCACACTTTCAGACACCTAGGAGCTGTTTTTAAACTCCAGGCCTTATGAAACAGGAGAGAGGTTAAACTTGAAATACAGATGTGAACTCTTCTTTCTGGAGAGTAAACCAGTTCAGAATCCAGCAATCAAATAAGTCAAATACCATGTGTTTGTACAGTCATAGCTTACTATGTGTATCTGAAGGAAATTCAATACATTTCCTCTATGTATGCATTCTATCAATAAAATACTGCAAATAGTATGATATTAGAATTTACCTCATTGTATACTTAAAATGTGCCAATAAACTCAATTTAAAAAAAAGAATTCACTGGCTCAAACCAAAAAAGTCCGTTTCAAAATTGTTTTAATATTTTATATTGTCTCTCATGCACACTATTCAGTTTCTGATATGCTTCAAACCATCTGAATTTAGTCAGAATCAAAGTGTTCCTAACCACAATGTAAAATCTACATTTTCTGGTTCATTTCACAATCTTCAGGAACTTCTTATCTATAATAAAATACTGCAGTGCCTACAGCTCTGACTGTATTAATTACACTCTCAACTTTAATGATGTTTAAAACAAAAAAGGAAGCTGTATGAACTGGAGGGAGAGGAACAATATGTCACAAAGATGAACATTTTTAGGACAGATGAGTGCTGACTGCTAAGGTTCAGATATCCTGAAAGAGCCGGCTACAGTGGGAGGATCTCCGACAAAGCAGGTGATATTTCTTCATTTGAAGTCAGTAATTTGGAGTTAGAAGTTCAACTTCCTTCCCGCCTCTTGTAAGGTTGGTAATCAAGGATAATTAGCCAGATTATAGCTCTTGACGGGGAGATGAATGAACAGAAGCAAGACAGCTGCAACTCCAAGGTGAGCACTGCATCGCAAATTCCCCCACAAGCCACTGGGGACTTGCTTCCTCCGTTAACTGGCTGCTCACTCCATCGTTTCTCATACATGCTAACAATATAGTTTATACATGAAAAAAATAATGAAAATAATACAAAGATGGATGATATTAATTGAGAATTTCAGTTGAGTGCAAGTTGGAAAATGAAACTGAGTAGGTAAAAGATCGTCTCTCAGATTGTAGGAAACAGGGGAAAGGGATTAACTAGAACCTCTGCAGTTAAATTCTAGTCTCCTGTGAGCCTGACAGCACAAGACTAATTAATGTATAGACAGACATGGGATTTAAGAAGCTGAGCTAGGGCCCGATCCATCCTATTCTGGGTAGCAAGGACCCCCTCAAACTCCAGCTTGCCACACCTTTGGCTATGTATCTCTTGAGTAACAAAAGACTCAGAGGGCAGAGCAGATGTTGGCAATAGTCTTGAGGGAATGATGTAGATGGAGATTCTGGTGTTGTTCTGTGCTGGATCATCACAGTAAGTGGGATCACTAGGGTTTTGCTGTTACCGGAGGTGAAGATAATAGGCAAATTCTAAAGTCTGGGTATGTCCTACCTGGTCTGCAGGCAGGAAAGTTTGGCCCAGTCATAGTCCCCTTTGTGCTCCTGATAACAAATAGCCATTTAAGAAAAAATACACCAGCAGAAAGAATAAAATTAGCATCCTTTTACTTAGATGATAATTCATTCTCTATGTGATCATGTAATATTTTTTCTTAAAATGTATAGGATAATTTGTGGAATAGTAAGTTTAATTGACCTTATCTAGCTACTTTTCTGAGAGTAATACGACTAAGTTTATGTCTTCATTTGTAAGATGAATAAGCAGAGTAAAATAGTTTTGTTGAATGAAAACTCTACAAGTATAGAATTCTTTATGTACTTTTTCTTAGCATTAATATAAACATTCTTCAATGGATCTAATAAATATTTATTTTCAAATTCTAAATAGAAAGGTAAATGAAGATTGAAATCTGGTATCTTAGCCAGAAACATTTAATAGAAAGACAGCAGTAACACTTTTGAAGTACTGATACTTCCTGACCAAGGGACTTTTTCTGGCCTCAGTTGTCTATTCAAAAATAAGAAGGGGCAGAGGAACATGAAAATTGTTTTCTATAGCTCTTTTGCAGACTAGACATTGTTTGTACAAGGGGTGTAAAAATTATGAAGCTACTTATCAATAAATTTTTAAAAATAAAGTATTAGAAGTTGTTGAACCAAACATCAAAAAAAAGCATAATAGTTTTGTTACATTTTTTTTTTTTTTGAGACAGGGTCTTGCTTTGTAGTTCAGGCTAGCCCTGAGCTCACTATGTAGCCCAGGCAAGCCTGGAACTCAGCAATCCTCCTGCCTCTGCCTACTGAGTGCTAGGATAACAGGCTTGAGCCACCACACCCAGCACTGTGGTATGTGGTATTGATTGCTGGTGGGCATGAGTCACCATGCCCAGCATTGTATGTGTTTACCGGGATCAAACTCAGGGCCTTGTGCTTGTGAGGCAGGTGCTGAAACCACTGAGCTAAATCTCCGGCCCTTCAGTTACAGTTTTTAAAATATCCTATAAGTTTAATTAATTATAAATGTAATCTGACATTGACTTCTTTAAATGGCTGATGACCTAGTAAGGTTAAAAATAAAAGCAACATACCTAGCAGGGGAATACCAGGGTTAAATGGGATCTCTAATCCAACTTTTTGAGAATGTCCACACTGACTTCCATGGAGATTGTACCAGTCTACATTCCCACCAACAGTGGAGAAGGGTTCCTTTCTCCCCACAGCTTTGCCAGCGTTTATTGCTGGTTAATTTTGAGATAGCAGCTATTCTTTGTGGAGTGAGATAGAATCTCAGTGTTGTTTTCATCTGCATCTCTCGAAAGACCGGTGATGTTAATTCATATCACAGCAACATATGTACACCCATGTTCATAGCAGCTCAGTTTATGATAGCTCAATCTTGGAAACATCCCAGATGCCCATCAGTTCTAGACTGGATAAAGAAGATGTGGTTTTTCTATAAAATGGAATATTACTCTGCCATAAAGAACAGTACGTTTGAGTCATTTATATTCAAATGGATGTACCTTCAGGACATACTCATAAGTGAAATAAATAGGTCACAGATGTGTAAATATCATATCTTTTCTCTGATATGAGAAACTGAAGATGTAAATTAGCTCTAGAATATATAGTAGATATTGTGAAATAGAAAATATTCAGAGGTAAATGGGGTGTACAGGTAAGTAACAAGGGGAAGAAAAACTACTGTGAAAATAAAAAAGAGAAACAAAGCTTATGTATATAGGGGTGGAGGGTTGTAGGGTGGGTGGGGGAATGGGAAAAAATGAGAATTAAACTGTGTCATATACTGGTACAAATTCTTGATATTGTGTGTGATCATGATGCGTATATATAATGTACCAATAAAGATTCCAAAAAATGATAAAAATTTTAAGGAGGAAAACAGCATGGTCAGCTTTGCTTTTTAAGAAATGTCTCTGGCAGAGGTATGTATAGAAAAGCAAAATTTCTAAAACCCAAAGTCATTTGCTCTAATAACTCTGAAATGTAAACAAGAGCTCTCAAGTTTCATAGTATTAGTTACAACCATCAACAACGATCTTCTAAAAGAAAAGAGACATTCTACATAGAAGCATTGATTTTAAATTTCATTTCAGGGAAATCTAAAAAAATAGTCTTATTTGAAGTTTAACTTTTGAATTATAAATATTCAAGAAAAAATGACATATAGTCACACCATCTGTGGTTGTGGATAAGATGAAGTCAATACTGAAAAGAGGTACTGTCCTGCCTGAAAAGGAAAAAATTAAATCAAACAAAACAATGACTTTTCAAGACACTAGAAATGTTACAGCTGAGAATACTGATTCCTGAAACAGGACATAAAGCAAGTGCTCTGCAAAGTCTCGGTGAGTCTGAGTCTGGAAAGACTCTGAACAGAGAGAACGGGGAGGAGCTCAGAGATCTTCCTGATTTGGATGGAGCTGGGAGACCAGGGAGGGAAAGGTGGTTCAAGTTTTCAAGGCCAGACAAAGGACAGAAACAAAATTTTAAATAGAGGCCTTCAGAGCTTTTACCTGTTTGAGTCTTCAGCTGAATACTGATCCAAATGTGTGTGTAAGAAAATTTCCCAAAGCCCCCAAAGGAACCATCCAAAGAGATTAGCAGCCCTCATCTCCAAGAGTTTACATAAAACTAGACGTAGTTGATTTTCCCAGTGATCACAGTGCAAAATGACTAATTTATGACAAATTGCCTACCATAGTCAAAAGATTTTTTAACTTCCTGGTAGAACAAAATTAACCTTGTGTTACCTGTTTCTTTGATAAAGGCTGGCAAGCCTTGAAAGCAAGACTCAAATGATTAAATGTCTTCTAAATAGTATGTTTTTCAGCAAAAACAACCAAGCATATTTAATGGAACAAATAGATATCAGCACTTCAAATAAACAACGCATGATTTCTGACATCCAATCTGGCATGCACAGACATAAAAATATAATGCAGAAACAACTGAATCACTGGAAACCCACCAAAAATGACTCAGAGGATGGAGTAAGCAGACAGAAATTTGAAAAAACAGTTATCATAACTGTCTTACCTGTGCACAAGAAAATGGAGAGACTGAGCAGTTTAAGTAGGAATAGAAATTATATTAAAGAGATGTAAATCAGAATTCTAGAGCTCAGAACTCCAGTTTGTAAGACTAAAAATGCACTAGATGAAATTAACTGCAGATTGAGCAGAGCAGAAGAAAACACTTTTGTACTTCAATAGATATAATACAATCCAAATGAAATATGTAGAGAAGAGACTAAAGAACCTAGCTCAGTGACTCCTGGGATATTCAAATGGTTCGAAATATCATGTATAATTGCACCCTTGAACGAAAGGAATAAGAACCAAAGCAACAAAAAAAAAATTCAAAAACAGTGACTGAACTTGTTTCAAATATTTTCTTTCTGCGGTACTAGGATTTGTAAGTTCTCTAATAAAATGCTTCAACCCCCAACTCTTGTTAGTTTTTTTTTTAATAGGACGTCACAGAATTGTCCAAATTGTCCTTGGATTTATGATTATCCTGTCTTAGCCTCTGAATATTTGGGATTACAGATGTGCACCACAGCCTTTCTAAAGGCCTCTGTAGCTTTTTAAAATTTTGATAAAAACTATAAACCCACAGCTGTGTGATGTTTGCGACCCACAAGGAACCTGAAGCAAAGTACAGCACGTCGCATTACAAGGCAGGTACTACTCTGCCACAGGAAGGATGAATGTGAGTCATTTGCAGGGGAGGGGATGCACCTTTTCAATTAAGAGTGATAAATCCTAATATTAAGAGAAATAAATCAGCCGGGCGTGGTGGCTCACGCCTGTAATCCCAGCACTTGGAAGGCAGAGGAAGGAGGATTGCTGAGTTCGAGGCTTGCCTGGGCTACACAGTGAGCTCAGAGTCAGCCTGAACTACAAAGTGAGACCCTGTCTCAAATCAATCAATCAATCAATCAATCAATCAGATAACATGTTTAAATATCTCGTGATTTATCTAGTATGAGAAAACCTAAAATTTAAACTAAAAGATAGGTAATAAGACACAATAATAGATCTTTTGCAAACATGAAGGTGACCCAGAGACGGAGGGAGAGAGCAGGAAGGGGGCAGAGGGTGAGTAAAGAACACAGATCCGTTGCGCTCAAGTACCAGCTCTGAACAAGGAAGGTCCCCCTTCTGTACGGCACACAAACACTAATGAAAGTAAAATTTAAAACAATAGGGAGAAAAGAAAAAAAATCCCCAAAGCAGCTATGGAGGGAGGAAGACATTACATCAAGAAGGAAGAAAAATGATAACGGCAGAATGCTCACCAGAAATATGGGAGGCCCGAGACATTAGACTAATCTCTGTAAGGCGTTCAAGACCCCTGTCAGTCTAGAACTCTCTGCTTAGAAAAGTAAGTTCCAAAACTGAAAGGTGAGACATTTTGGGATGAATGACTGACAAGGAAGCCACCGCTGGCAGTCAGAAATAGTCTGAAGCAAGCGCTTCACAGAGAGATGAAAGAAAGCCTGGGGAAATGGAGATCTATGCAGCCGAGTGAAGAACACTGAAATGTAGCTCTGTGGTTACATATAAAGTGTTATATTCTTACAGTTTAAAACGTTTAGCATGCCTTTGGTTGTTTAAAGTGAAAATCAAATACAACTAACTTGGAGAGTCCACCAGTTAACTGAGCAGAAATGTTCTAAACAGGTGATTCTGGCTACAGCATTTAGACTAAAATCAGCAAGTGCGAAAGCAAAAGAATACAGGTTAACAGGGGTTACACTGTCCTATGGTAATGGTAAGAGAAGGGAGTGAAAGAAGCACTTCCAATACAACTATTGGAAACTATGTTCGGTTAACCTTCCTTGAGGCCGGTTGGCAGAGGGCAGAGCAGAGTCAACCATCTCAAGAGCCGTTTCCTTCCTAGGTAAGACAAAGACTTGTCCTAAGGATCCATAGATATGCAAAACATGGTCCAGAGGGCTGTGGAATTCTCCCGGGGCTCAAATAACTGCTCTTCATTTTTCTGTTCCAAAATATCTCTAACAAATTGGAAAAAAAGGCAAGTTCTCTTTAGCTTTCTGAGAGATTCTAAGGAGACAAAGTAGACAGATGTTTTACCAATGCAAAGAGAAGAAGAGTCTTACAACCTATCCACTGCTACCATTCTGACTCGTTAAAGCAGCCAGCCTGCTCCTCCCCATCACATTCATTTCTGCCTGAAATTAAGGTGGTCTTTGCCTTGATTTACTGCCCAGAATGCCCTCTCAAAATGCAGAACATATTTCCCAGAATTCAAAGGTACGACTTAATGGTGGCCTTTAACTGTTCATCTTCTTTGGAGATGGTCTAAAGAAAACTGCCACACATAGAGTCATGCTGTTACCAAGGCTGATGAGTGACTCATCTGTGTTTGAGTTAAGGTTCTGGCCTCTAGTCCTGATTCAGAAAAACCCTCAGATGAAGCCTGAGAGCCTTCTGGTCAGCACGCAAGAGTGGCTTTCCAACTCTGAGGCACAGGACAAGCAAAGGCAGGGGCTCAGCAACAGTAATCACAAGAGTAGGCAAACTCTCAATCCAAGCCGTTCTGCTATGACACGTAGGGACTTGATGGAAGCATGGGACCTTTCTTGTGTAATGGACATGTAGGTTTATAAATCCAAAAATTTTGACTTCTCGTACTTCCCACATCCTCAGGCTGCATTAGTGGTCCATGACTCCCTGTAAAGGCCTCATGTGCTTCCGCCATTTCTTATACACTGTGCAGAGTCATGCAGGCTGAAGAGTAACATGCATTCCTGCAGGGTTTGCTCCCCACTCTTTCAACACCCTCAGCTACTAACATGAGAAAGTAACTATGACCCGGTAAGAGATATGCTGGGAAGAAGGTATGTTGGGAAGTTACGGAAGAAGAGACATTATTCCGTGGAACTCCACGGGACCCACCAACACGTCCTGAAGGAGCCAAAATACCACTGCTGTGACTGGATTTTAAAGAGATACCCAAGTGGTAAGTTCCAAACACAAATTTGGAAAGCTGGTTTCTTATTACGAACGTGTTATTCTGGGAAATGTGGCTTATTCTACAAAGGCTCCCATGAGGCAGGGTAAAAACTTCTACAATAGCTCCTAGGGCAGGAAGCGTCAGCCCCCACTCTGTGAGGTAGGCTGGCCCTAGGGACCTGAGGTAGACAGAGACAACGGATTTAAGTCTTCGAAGAAGAGAGCATTTATGTGGGTGAATACAATTTAGAATTGGATTATGTGGAAAAAAACCTGCTGAACTCACAACAAGAAAGGACTCACATATGGAAAATGTGAGTGAAATGGGATTTAAAGGATAGGACAGAATTGACTTGTGCAGCAGTTTAAGAATAGCAGTTACAAGAGACAGCAAAAAAATAAAGAAGAGGAAATGATCAAATAAGTAGTAAAAGTAAAATTTTTCCAGCTAAATAAACATTTAAATGTACCGACTAAAACATCTCATCAAATTCTAAGTCGCACTAATGACAAACCACCACAAAACACGTCGTAGTGTGGTAAAAAAAATTTTCAAACTCCAATATCACGAAAAAATTTTATAAACTTTTAGATAAAATGTAAGTCACTTGCAAAGACAAAGAATCACTTACATCCAACTTCTGATCTGATAGCAAGAAATGGATTAATACTCAGACTATTGAGGGGAAATAAAGGTGACCCTAGAATTCTTTAGTAAGATCAGATATTAGTCTCTTGGCAGAGAATGACATTTCTTGATAGCCAAGAATTCAAAGGGTTTATCATTCACAGTTATCATTTGCAAATTATAGGTAATAAAACATTATAATTAAGGCACAGATTTACCACAGCTGAGAATTCAAGATAAGGACAATGAAGAGGAAGAGAAGATTTGTAATAACTTTGACAATACATATATGACTAAATCTAAGAGGATAAAGATTCTGTATCAAGAAATATGGAATATAAATTTCTGATAAAAATCTTAAAGGATATAATACATGAGAAATTATAAAACTTGAGAATGACTAAAATTACACTGTAAATAAATTTTTTTTTTTTGAGACAGGGTCTTGCTTTGTAGTTCAGGCTGGCCCTGAGCTCACTATGTAGCCTAGGCAAGCCTCAAACTCAGCAATCCTCCTGCCTCTGCCTCCCCAGTGCTGGGATGACAGGCGTGAGCCGCCACACCCGGCACTGTGGTATGTGGTATTGATTGCTGGTGGGCGTGAGTCTCCACGCCCAGCATTGTATGTGGTTACTGGGGATTGAACTCAGGACCTTGCGCTTGTGAGGCAGGTGCTGGAACCACTGAGCTAAATCTCTGGCCCTGTAAATAAATTTTAATGTTAGAATTAGGAATTGAGAAGGAAAAGCCAAGGAATGGGCACCTGGGGATGAGAGGGAAGGAAAGTGGGTCAAGGGCACTGCCCTCCCACTGTTAGGCATGAGTTGGCTGTGCTTCGGGGGAGGCTCTTAATTCTTTGGACCTTGGTTACTTTATTTATTCAGCAATTATTCAACAATAAGGACATGATATCAAGTACGCATCACATTGTTCTATAAATTAGGATACATGAAATTTTACAGAGCTTCTCTTCTCAGATGCTTGAGATTTTAATTAAGGGAGAACCAAAAACGATGATAAAAATTTATAAACACCTATGAATTAATTCATTAATGCAATCATCAAGTGATAAATCATTTAAAGAAACTTCCCAACGTGTTGGGAAGTTTCGGGAATATAAAAATAAAATCCAAAAGGGACTTAGTGAAGGGATTTCTAGAAATCCTTGCTTGTTCAATGGATATTTAATGTGATGAGTTACAGGATGTAATTCATATTCTGTGCACCACAATGCAAATAAAGAGTTTGGTATAGGCACATTTGGCACAGTTGCCAAAATAATCCTAAATTTCACAGCAGAGTGGAAGTGACTCTAGAATCTAGGGGAAAAATATCCAAGAAACCCTAGGAAGAAAATAACTTCAAAGCTATCTGTGAATTTTTCTTCTGCAACAAAATCTAAACTCACCTAGACCAGGAATTTTGCTCAGGTAGTACCACACTTACCTTGGAATCACAAGGGCCTGAGTTCGACTCCTAGTATGGCCCCTCCAACTAAAAAAAACCTACCCAAATAAAAATAAGTCTTCACCTTGACTGTCAACCCTTATCGGTAAGTTTTAGCAAAGAGATCAAAACATAAAAAGATGAATGAATGATAATGACTTACTATACCTAACTCTAGACTACAAGTTATTTGGAAAAGAAAGAATTGGTTTTTATTCAATAAAATCCAGTTTACTCTGAAGTCTTCATTTAAGCTGCTTCCTTTTTTAGAGTTCCTTTGGCCTTCTCCATTAGCAGTGTTCTCCAAAGAAAAAGAGTTCAGCTATCTTTACAGTCATTAATCATAGGTTTAAAAAAAAAGAGGACAATATATGCAAATTAAGATATTTTTACCCCAGGTTTTTTACTGCACTTTGTCTATAAATGGGAAGATATATGTGTGTTTACCTGCAAAATCTCCTACTTAGCTCATAAAAAGATTTAGCAGTACTGCCTATTGTTTCTTTTCCTAAAAACAGATAAAACAATGTCTATGAAAAATGTTATGCATTTCCTATTAAAATGTTTTTAGGCAAAACTACCACAGAGAGTGGTGGAAGTTACTTCCATGTTCAGAAGAAGATTAGAATTCAAAATGTAGAGCTTTCTGTAAATCAGGAAGAAAGATGGACATGGGGGCCAGAGATTTAGCTCAGTGGTTCCAGTGCCTGCCTAGCAAGTGCAAGGTCCCTGGTTCAGTCCCCAGTAATCACATACAACAGTACTGGGCATAGTGACTCACGCCCACCAGCAATCAACACCACATACCACAGTGCTGGGTGTAGTGGCTCACACCTGTCATCCCAGCACTCGGGAGGCAGAGACAGGTGGATTGCTGATTCTGAGGTTTGCCTGGGCTACATAGTGAGCTCAGTGCCAGCCTCAACTATAAAGTGAGACCTGTCTCAAAAGAAGGAAAGAGAAGAAAGAAAGAAAGAAAGAAAGAAAGAAAGAAAGAAAGAAAGAAAGAAAGAAAGAAAGAAAGAAAGAGAGAGAGAGAGAGAGAGAGAGAGAAATGCAAGTGTACTACAAGCAATTAAGTTGCAAGATTAATTTAGTCCTGGTGCAACAAATGTAGCATTATGAATAAACATCTAAATCTGTTAAGTAAGTTCAGTTGTAAGTGCTCATTCACACTGGGTATAATCTATTTAAATTTAAAAATTGGGCAAAAATGATAGATGATAGATAGATGATAGATGATAGATGGATGGATGGATAGATAGATAAATAGATAGATAGATAAAATATCTGTCTCCAAAAGAGAAATACAGGGAAATTGGGCAAACAGTTGTTTCTGAATTTCTTTTGTTTTGGTACCAGGGATCAAACTTGTGACCTTGTGCTTGTGAGGTAGGCACTGAAACCACTGAGCTAAATTTCAGTCCTCATCCAGCTGAATCTGCAACATTTTTAGAGATGAAAAATATAAATTAAATGAAGCAAAATGTGTATATGTTTAAAATGGAGGAGATGCATTGGGTTAGTCAAAATATTTTCATTTTGAAATAGGAAGAAAATATTCAAAGGGAAAAGCGGGGCAGAGCTAGAAAAGAAAGGAAAGAAAAAATTCGACGGTTAATAAAAGGAAACAAAGCTTATGCATATAGGGGGCAGAGATTTGTAGGGAGGGCCAAGGAATGGAAAAAAAAAGGAGAATCAATGTGTCATATGCAGGTACAAGCCCTCAGTGTTGAATGTGATCATAATATAAAATGTACCAGTAAAATTAATTTTTAAAAAAGAAATGTTTTCAGTGTCTATATTTTAGATCATAAGCCTCTTAATTTCTGTGATAGAAAATATAGCCAGCGTTGCTTTGTGTCTAAGCAGTAGAAAATGAGATTCTTATTTTTAAAATTTCTCCCTTCAGTGTGGTGACCTTTGCATTAGCTATCTTTGGAAACACCACATGGGCACATCTAGAAGTGAATTTCACTCATTTCCTAGGTATTTCTCTCAGACCAGTCAAGTGAACTGTCACGTTGGTGAAGAAGAGAATTCGGTTCCCTCAGGAAGAGTGGACTATCCATCTAGAAAGCAACATTAGCCTGGAAGCCAGCTTCCCTTGTCAACTTGAAAACTCCTGCGTTAACAGATGACTACACGTGCATAATAGCACAGCTGAGTTCTTATTTATTGTCTTTATTTGCTTGCTTGTGTGTTTTTTCTATAGTATGGCTTGTTTATTGGTACCATTAGTCATACAAACTGCTTCCGTCAGTTGAGTTTTAAACAAAGTCACAGTTTTCAGCTTTGAATATGCTTCATTTTATTATTTCTTTATGACATTATTATTGTAAATTTCTCCCTACTGTACGCCATCACTTTATTTTTGGTTCCTGTATGCAACTTGCAAGAGAAAAATAGCAAAATAGATCAGAAGCAATAAAATATGTGACAAGAGATGCTTTCTGCTTTAATATTGTAGTTTTATAAAGGAAAAAATGGGGAATATTGTATAGTGTCTCAAAGTTTTTAGATTTCATTATATACAGTCTTTTGAGGGACCCTCTCCAAAAAAATAGTTCTTGATGCACAGCTATGCAGTTTATAAAATACTATTAGGATAATTATACACAATATTTTTCTGTTTTCCTTTTTTAAAATCATTTATGGAGCTTTGATTTAATATAATTTTGTTTCTAGTTTTGCTAGTATAATTTGCTAGTATGGTTTTGCTAATATAATTTTGCTTCTAGTTTTCAGCACATTTCTTAGTTTACTCTATTTGGAAGTAGTAGAAATAAAAGTGAATCAGTTAAAATTGGTACCCTCAAGAGTCTCATACACATGGAGAGACTCAGACATTAACATAAAATGGTACATTTACCAAAAAAAGTGGTGCATAAAGGCAAACGGTTGGTACAGAGAGGAATGAAGGAAGTGAAAAGAGGCAACCTCCTTAGAATATAACTGTGGTCTTTGTGTCTTTGTGTTGGGCCTTGACATACAACTTTATCCAAAATGGTATAAATATAGGAACCACCCCAAAATATGGAATGTCTGGATCATTCAAGTGGTTTTCTGTTGACAGACTGAGTTAGCAGAGTAGACAATAAAAGATTAAAAGTTCCAGGAAAAGAGTTCTTGAATTTCTTTAGTACTATTAATGTCTTTTTCAATGAGAAATTTTTTCTGGTTTCAAGCAACAAAAACCCTAAACTCATAAAGTTTTTACATATAAAGGGAATTCATTTCACCATGGAAGTGTTGGTGGAGCCAAAGTCTGACATCAAAAACAGAATCCAGACTCTAGATCCAAATGACAGCACCTATTAAAGGCAACCACATAAAATTGCTTGGGGATTCAGGATGGTGTTCTGAGGGGCTTAAAAAGATTCTCCATCTTCCTTCCATGACTTCTCGTGACTTTAAGGCTTAGGGACGGTGAAGACAGCACAGCTTCAGCTGGAGCACAGTCCCCGATGAGGAGAGTCTGGGAAGACTGGAAGCCCTCTCCTCTGGTCAGTCACTAGCCTGACTCCTTCCTTCATCCTTTTGGCCTTCCTGCACCTGCAGAACCCAACAACTGCTCATTGAGAAATGCTCATTTTCACTGTGTGTCCAACTGAGGGCCCTGTGGAATTACTTCATCTCTTGAGAAAATTTGGGGTGCAATTATCTTCTGTGTCAGTCAAAAGACAGCTAAGTGAGAATGCAAAAGTCAGATTTGTTTAAGAACCGTTAAGTATGGGCCGGAGATTTAGCTCAGTGGTTTGGCCACCTGCCTCGCAAGCACAAAGTCTGAATTCCATCCCGGTAACCACATACAATGATATGATATTGGGCGTGGTGACTCACGCCCACCAGCAATCAGTACCACACCCTACAATGCTGGGCATGGTGCCTCAGGCCTGTAATCCCAGCGCTCGGGAGGCAGAGGCAGGAGGACTGCTGAGTTTGAGGTTTGCCTGGGCTACATAGTGAACTCAGGGCCAGCCTGAACTACAAAGCGAGACCCTGTCTCAAAAAACAAAACAAAACAAAAAAAACCTGCTAACTAGTTTATTTCTTACAGTATTTTTATAATAAATTTCAAGGAATTTGTCTGTTACATATTTTATTACAACTTTTAGTGTCTACAAATTTGTTACATAATTTAATATGCAAAGCCTCCACATTGCCATTAGCATATAACCACTTTAAAACAAAGTTGCTAGTTTATTCAATCATTTATTTATTTACCGAATACACAGCTATCCCATACTCATCAGGCAATGTGCTAATTACTAGGTGTACCAACAAAGACAAATAAAACATTGTATTATCACAACTTTTATCTTAACCACTTAACACTACTGCTGCCGACATTTAAAAAAAAATTCTGACTATTCATGTCACGTGGCCAGGAAGACTGGTTGAACCATCCAAGATGGCGTCTTCACCCTACCATCTAATGCCTGAGGTGGGATGTTTGGAAGCACTGGAGGTTGGCTGGGCTGGCTCGGCTGGCTCTGTGTCTGGGACCTTGTCTGTAACTCCAGGAGTCTCCCTCTTCACACGGCGCCGATACAGCCGCTGAGCCTGATGAAGTTTCTCATTGCATGGAGGCTGGGTGCAAAAGTGGAAGACAGAAGACGTGAAGTCTACCTGCTTTTTAAAATCTGGATTTAGAAGCCCTCTGCAATCTTTGGAGTCAAGCTATTCACAAGCCCAGCCAAGATTCAACATTAAGTGATTCAAAAGCTTATAATAAGCTTGTTGTTTCTATCATATGGCCTGAAAATTCGTTTTATCTTCCCCAAAATAACAATAAGTAACAGTGCAATAATTTCTCAAATTGTCACTGTCTTTGAAAAAAGTTGTCATTACTATTGAAAACCTACAAATGCAATTATCTTTTAGAAATTTGCATTAAACAATATTGAGTGGGATTTTCTCTGCTGTTCTCTTGTCTTGGAAATCTAAAAACAGAGGTGCTAGTACATTCTAAAGTGAGGCAAGAACAAAAAGTAAAGGAACCGGCCCTTATCTTTCTAGCTTCAGAGGATCTGGAGTGGGAGAAATGGAAGTGTAGTCCTTAGCCTCGTGGGATAGGCAATCAGGAATCTTCCGTTCTGCTTGGAGATGGAAGACCCATTCTTTACCGGGTAGAGGACTATCCGGAGCACCTATTACTCTTCACTCCTTGGGGAAAGCTTCTGGCTAGTCCCAGAACCAAGGCAAATCTACAATATCCAGCTGTTCCCAGAAGCTGGCAACTAGGCCCTCTTTGTTCATTTATTTTGGACAGGAAGTCTGATTTTAGATGATCTCTCTTCTCTCGTCTGGTTCTTGGCATTAGTTCTACCAGTCTTGTTTTTAATACACCAAACTTAGCTTTAGAAATTCTGAGTGAAACCTTTTCTCTCACAATAAAGCCAGTTATTTAGAAATCCAAGGCACTTCCGTTTCATGCAGTTGTTTGTCACGTTAGGGTCTGAAAGCCTGGCAAACACCGGTGTGTGTGTGTGTGTGTGTGTGTGTGTACATCTGGACAGAAGACAGGAGGAAATATTATTGGCAGGCCAATGGGTACAAGGAAACATGAGAAGCATTATTGTATTTAATGCCATAAACTGTTAGCCAAAGGCTGGTACAATTGATTCAGAGAGCCCTGCAGGAACACAACCGAGATCCAAATGCCACTACTATGACTTCAACCTGAGCATGTTTTGTTTTTTGTTTTCTACGTCAGTCAGTTATTTCTCTCAAATGCAATGTCAAATTATTAGTTTTAGACTTCCCCAGTGTTACTTACCTTCTCCAACCGGACTCTGCTCCCAAGAGCACACTTAGCTGTGGACTCCTGAGGATGATGCTGTGCATGAGTCTAGTCCATTCATGATCCAACCATCTTTCCAGGAATCTCCTAATTTGGTTAGTCTGGCAATCAACATTACCTGACACATAATTTTTTTTTTTTCTGGTAAGTTTTCATCTTCCAGAAGTGAGAAAATTTTGCCAAACTACACTAACCAAGACAAAGGAGAGCTTTAACCTATATATTTTACTTGTTTCTTAAAAGTCTTTAGACTTTGCAATAGTGTCAAGTAGATCTTTCTATAGTAGACTTTTTTCCATTGGAAAGTACATGTCTCCTAGCCTTCTTCGTCCGTCCTCTACTTCTTAGCTGCCATGAGCTTCATTTTTGTTCCACCACACCTTTTGGCCATGTTTCTGTGGAGCCAGTTCACCATGGACTGAACCTGCTGAAACTGTGATCAAATTAAACTTCTCTTCCTTTAAATTGCAGGTTCAAGTTATTTTTTTCCAAACAACCAGGAAGTTGATCAATAGAACTTGCAATGTACTGTTGTCTGGGGCCTGAATAACAGAAAGTAAATAATATTTAAATAATAAAGTAAAATGTCATGAATATTTATAAAATGCAATTTGCTTTAAGACTTTTATATCTTAGTATATATTTAAATATAACCTCACTTTGAAGACTTACAATAAATAATCTCCATACTAACTGAAATAACTAATTGTAATACTCTTGACCTACTGAAATGGTAATCTACTTGTATTCTTCAACATCATTAAAAGTGGATGAGACAATGTCATTCAATTATAAATGTGAAAGTTCAAACATTGTACAGAGACATACACACAATAAAGATTCTCACTTGATACATTTCACCTGAATAACTTTTAAATATGAGTCTCATAAAACCATTATGCTTAGAAGCAAGGTAGCTAAGTAGGTTCTTATATTTGGTATTCTACGAATGACTTTTCTAAGTATAAATCATGTGTTTTTATATTTACCTTAATTTCAAATTGGATTTCATGATGCCTGATATGGAATTTAAATTTTTAATTCCAATTTACACCAGCTGATATTTTATCTCGATCTACATTATTTAAATTGGGCATATGCAAACACTTTCTCCAGTCTACATGAGATTTCTGTATATGTGAAAATACTAAAACATACTTAACATTTTAGGGTTTATGTTTTCCAAAGTATAATGTACCCCAAACAAAAAATTCACATTGGTCAAAATCTATCATTAAAGAGAGAACTGAACTCAAAGCTTCATGGATGGCAGATATGGGTTCTACCACTGAGCTACCTGCTTAGCCCAAGAACCATATCTGAACAAAGTACAACCTAAATAAAGACTACTCTGAAATCTTGCCAGGTATTAATTGAAATGTGTTATATGTTTTTGGTTTAATCCTCCAGATCTGTTGTCCATCTCCCTCTCTTGTTTTGCTGCTCGCAAGACTGACCCATGGGAACTGTATCTGATGCCCCCTGGCCTTCTGATTTCCCACTGATGCCAGCCCACAGGAAGCACAAGCAGAAGTCCGGCGTGTGAGAAGAAGTAAGTCTGGCAGATTTTCCCCTCTGCCCTCCGCCCTGCTGACCTGTTATTGAAAGTCACAATTTCTATCACACATGGTCCTCCAAATAGTCATCCTCTCCGGGTCCTGGAACTACTCCCTCTCTTTTCTGCTGTCCCTTAGGTCTAGGAGCAGTAATGATATCTCGAAGTATAGTGCTATGAAGGTGTGATAATTAACTGATGGCATCAACTTGAGTAGGAAGTGCCCAACTAAATTTAAATTGGCTCTGCGTAGTTCTGGGTATGGAAGGCCTACTCTAGGGAGGACTGGGATCAAAATGGAATACAGGGGAAATGAAGGAGGCAGGCTCATTCCTGTTTCTCTGGAGAAGCTCCAGTCTTTGCTTTTACCTTGGACACCTCCTGGCTTCCATCACAGACAGTTCCATGCCTACCACAGAGCCGTCAGCCTCCTGACACAAGGCGCGGGAGACATCACTGTGCGCTCCAGGCCTCGCGCTGGGTCCTGGGACCCCCAGCTCTCAGACAGCCCTTTTGCACTCTTCCACATCTGACTCTGTGGGTGACTATTATAAGATAGTCTTGTAAGATCTTATATATTTGTACATCTTGCATTGAATCTGTTTAATAAGTACTGACTGATATGGAAGGTAATTCTATTTATTTTATTTCTTTGAGATGGGGTTCCACTATGATCTAAGCATATGGCAATCCTCTTGTTTCAGACATAATCCAAGTATTGTAATTAAAGGTATGTAGCCCGCCCCCAGCGAGTGTAACTGCATTTCTTAAACTGCCTATACCTTTATAAATAATCTTTATGTTCAGTGTTCAGTTCTCAAATTACCTGGTTTAAATGGGCTATTTATTTTATTCAGGACTTTTATTAATATATACAATTTCTCACGTACCATTTCAAAATATTTGTATAGGTTAGTAGGGTTTTTTTTTTTAGCTTAAGGAAATTTAACTGTTTTTATACATAAACTGAAAGGTCAACTCCTAGTTTCCACCAAAATCATGTAGTCTAATTGCCATTAATTATGCATTTGTCTTGATAGTAGCTAGAAATATCTCTTTAATATCTAATTTAATCTCTCTTTGATGCCTTAATAATACTGCATTTTCTAGACTCCCTGTTGCTCAGTAATAAAGACAATGTTCCTCTGTTGTTTACCTTCCCTCCTGAGCATTTTAGCTTTATTCTTGCCTGAAACTTCTTTAGCTTCTGGCTGCACTCCCACAACTTTAAGTTTTCTTAATGGCTAGGACTAAATGACCTAAAATAATTAAAAGGGTGGTCATTCCTGCATAAAAGTCATTTTTGGAATGCCGAATAAAATACATGCTTAGAGGCAACTATGAAAGTTGAAATTCCTACAGAATAGCACAGATCATGATAATATCATACACCGTGAGGCAGTGGATAAAAATCCAAGGTTGGAAAATCTAGATTTTGCCATAGCCAAGTTATATCAGTGATTATTCACAGAAGTCAGCAATATTTGAAATCCCAAAAAGAAGAATTTAACATACTAAAAAAAAATGCAAACAGGTTATGACCAGGGCCCAAAATTTGTTGAGATAAATCAAATCTGTAAGATCATACGGCTGTACATTCTCCTGATGCAATAGAGGATAGCATCCTATCACTCTAAAGCTTGCTTTTTCTATGCTCTCTGGTATTTCACAGGGAAGGCACCGATGGTATCAAGTTTAATAAGAGAATCCAGGCCTTCAATCAGCCTTTCTACCTCCAGTCTCACACAGCTTTAATACGTGCAATAAAAAAATCACTAGAGTGCTTCTACTAAACTAGCATTATTTCATTATAGAATTTTCAGTAGCTCTGATTCCTCCCAAGATAAAATTCAAACTCTCACCAGTGTTTTCCAACACACTGAACTTTTTATTTTATAAACTTTCTCAGCTGCTTTGTCTTTTCAGCCTTGATCCCAACACGGCTGTCTATCTTTCTCCGCCCTGCCTGTCTGCTGTTCACTCAATCACCTTTCAAAGTCGGGCCCCAATTTTGACAGTATGACTGGTTTGTAATTGTTACCGTGTCTTTCCCTGCAACACAAAGGGATACATTTCTGATTTAGTGCCTGACCTACCCTTATTTATTTCTTTACTACGTGAGTCTCCCTCTCTTGGACGGTGAGGTCCTGCAGGGACGTGTCCTGTGTAGCAATCACCATCCCAAGTGCTGAATGCGTGCGGGTGAGGTCCTGGGCCAGGCCCGCTTCCCCATCAGTCCTGCTTTCTATCAGTTCCCTCCGTGTAGTTCAGGGAGCAAACACTGTTTTACGTTTTGAACCAAACTAAATTAAAAAGAGTCTCTGGATGCAGAGGCTTTTCCTTACAAAGGAATTCCAACTCAAAAATGTAACAGCTGTGAACGTAAATAGAAAATTCCTACATCACTGGAGTAAAAATTACTATAGGCAAGATTCACTACTGTGTGTTAAAATTACTGGATGGAAGTTGAAGGGGTGCACAGTCTGTAAGTATTTTCCCCCAGTTGTCTTACTTAGAAAGGGGAAAATAGTAACTTCACAGTGACAGACCACATTTTTTTTTTCCTGTTGCCAACATATTGCAGCAAGAAAGATGCTTTATTTAGGTGGTCTTTCTTCATTATGAAAACACAACAGTCAAACTATTTGTGGAACATCCTACAAAATGTTCTAGTAAGTCCTCAGTGTTCAGAAATGTCGTCACTACAAATGAGGAGGAAAAGCCAAAGAACTGTCATCTACTAGAAGAGACTAAGGAGACAACTCTGCTGTGGGATTTGGGACTTGGAAAACAGATGTGATATGAATAAACGCTATGTACCAGTTGACAGTAAGAAGAAATATATAAAAAATAAAATTATTTTAAAAACAGCATGAGAAATATCTTACTTCCTCAAAGAAAAATCTGTAGCCAGAATATGGTTTTTAGCTACAGCTACTGTTTTCCTTCCACTTTGTCTCACTGAGTCACAGGACAAACTGTATTAGTAGATGCACAGTTTCAGAAGTTTCATCTGTTTTTCTGTTATAGCTATGTATTTTATTCTGAGTGACCAGAAACTATGCTAAGTGCTCTACATTGATGAGCTCAACTCATCATGGTCACAATTCTGTTTTAGAAATGAAAAAATTTATTAAAGAACAAAAACTTATTTATTTAGAATTTATTTATGATTTCACGGTAAGTAATTACCAGGGCACAGATCCTACCTTGAAGTTTTTAATTCCAAAGCTTTTGCCTTTTTTTTTTTTGGTGTGGTACTGGGGATTGAACTCGGGTCTTTGTGTTTCCAAGGTAGACATGGTACCACTTGAGCTAAATCCCCAGGCCCTCCAAAGCTTTTGCCTTAAGACTTCATGTTACACTATTTCCTTTGAAAGTCAAAAGCCCAAAGTTCACTTTTATAATATCTGAAGCTTAATTCAGCTTTATATAAGCTGTGAGAGTTGTTGAGGTTTTAAGAAACCTCTTATAATTCCATGCATTCATTAACATCATATTTCTCTCCCAAATTCATGATACAGTGCAAAAATGTTTCTACAAAATAATTCACATTATTTAACTTGTCCATTTTATGACTATGAAAGTGCGTTACAGTCTTTACTTGTGCAATGTACAGATTTTCCGACATAACATTGCACTCAAGCAGGGATGTTCACTTAAAGGTTTTGAGTAAATTATTTTTATTGGAAAGTATATGATCTTTATCTGCGGTATCGCTTTATGGGAAATGCCTGGTAACTGTGAAATCAGTTCCCTTTTGAAACTGACCAGTCCCACCCTTTGTACATCAGCCAACGTGCCTTCAACAGATAGCTGTACCGGTGCCTGTGCTCGGACCGCCCCGGGCTGTGACTCCGAGCCAATGACGCGGCTCTGGGTTAGCAGCTCTCGCCGCCGACCGCCTTTCACAGAAAAGCCACGCTGAGAGTTATTTTACGCTGTAAGGAAGAAGATGCTCAGTCAGAGAGTGTCTTTCCTTGTCAGTCTGTGATAGGAGCCAAGGTCCTCTTTGTACGTTCAAGTAGGATGATGGTTTCCCAAATCACATTACGGCAGGCTCAAGTGGAGAGGTGCCTGGCTTTGCTCGGCTCCTCTCTGAAGCCCGTCGTCAGGCATGGGCGAATTTTGATAGGGGATTTTGAAAAGAATTAAGAAATTAGCATTCTACTGGAAGTCCACACATCATCATTTTCAAGTAAAAAGTTTTCTTTGGCCAAAAGTTATTTTTGGACCATTTATTTCCTAGCTTATTGGAGGGGGGGGGCACAATTCTATTTCCTGTGAAATTTGTCCTCCATGTGTTTTTGAAGTATCTGAGTTTTCAGATGAATAAGCTGTTTTCTGAACTCGGCGGTTTTTGATGCAAACAAAACCGCTCTGAGCAGACTCAAGGCCTGCAAGCGCTTCCTCGCTCCCGGCCTGGTCGGGAGCCCGCCTCACCCGAGCCCCGCCCAGCTCTCACTCAGGCACAGGCGACTCCACGCGGACACTCAGCCGCAGGACGGTACGTGCGCACCAGAACCAGAAGCAGGACCTCGCAGCTGCACAAAGGCCGCACTTCAGCTCATTTCGACTGTGAAGTGGGACTCAGTCCGAGGGGTACTTGTGTGTGCGGTTCTCACTGGACAACCGCCCTTTCATTCTTAGCAGTAACTAGGGACTGGAGAAGGGCTGATTTAACCAGCCAGGAGGTCGCCAGAAGGGATGCGGCAGGGTGAAGACATCAGAACTTTTCAAGATGGAGAGGCCCCTCTGTAAGGATCAGAAGCAAAAGAACAGAGTTCAAGTAAATTGATGTAGAAGTTTAACACAATTCTCAGAGTTCTGAGGTCAAAGGTGGGAAGGAGAAAGGCGGAGAAAGATAAGAAAACTTGAGAGTGATTCCGAAGTCCATGTAGAGAGATAAGCTGGAGAGAATATGATAAAAATTCTGAATGGAGGAGAGCTTACCTCAGCTGATATTTCAAACAATTGTACACTGAGATTATTGATAGCGTTTTATTGTAGGAATACACTGAAAGATACGGGAAGACTGTCTTACACTGTATGTTTGTGCACACTGGAGTCTGTCTTCTCAACCACTGCAGCAAGCTCTGTAGGTGCTTGAGTGGGAGCTGAGGGTGGCTTTGCGGCTGGAAAAGACACTGTTTTCTGGCGGGGTCTCCCTTACCAAGGGATCCTGGCCAGCAGTCAGCCCACCGTGGGCCTCTCGGGAAGGCTCAGTATACCGCGCATGCTCTTTGCCAACCCCGGAAGTCCTGCATAAACAGACCCTTTTTATGTCTCAATTAGCACATGATAAAGATTCCTTCTAAAATCACTGAGGAATGGATCGCCCAATAAGTGAAGTTGGATGTGTAAGTGCTACGGGCGAGGGGTTGTGAGGACTGCTCTGTCTTTAAACTGTATGCCCAAGTAAATTAGCAAAAACAAAACTACATGGTATTAGGTGAAAATATAAGGGATTCATTAGCAAAATATCTTTCTAAGTGTTATAGATCATAGAACATTATAATGAAAGAATGTTACTTATTGGAGTCTCCCAGTGACCCCAGAAAGCATTGGGAGGCATAGAGCAAACAGAAATGCTGCTCTTGGTGCTGGGAATACAGGTGATGTGTATTTTGCTTTTGTACTTGCCGGCACTGTTTTTGTGTTTTTACAGTGTACACGTTTCATGTTTCTTGTCAGGAAGACCAGAATGAGTCGTGTTCTCTGATGAGAGATAAGGCATGGGAGTGTGAAAACAAATAACACACCTGAGACTCACATGCCCCACGGGGCCCGAAGGCTGTTCGGCTGGGTTCCACGGAACGCACAGAAACACGGCATCTTGTCAACTCATAGGAGTGGGATTTTAATTGTTTGCTTTTTTATTTCCTATCTTTAAAAGTTGTCAAGTCGCCGGGAGTGGTGGCTCACACCTGTCATCCCAGCACTCGGGAGGCAGAGGCAGGAGGATTGCTGAGTTCGAGGCTTGCCTGGGCTCCATAGTGAGCTCAGGGCCAGCCTGAACTACAAAGCGAGACCCTGTCTCAAAAAAATAAAAAAATAAACAAACAAACAAACAAAAAAAAGGTTGTCAAGTCCCTTAGGTGGTGCATTCACTATAATTTAAAGCTAAAGAATCAGCATGTTCTTGTAATAACAGGAATAAAATCATTCTGAACATACATGATGAGCAACTTTCAGACCTCAGGTTCTTTCAGTTCAAGTAACAGAAACTTCAACTGGCTTGAGGAAGAAAATTTAAAAATTATCAGGAGGTTTCTGTGGTTTTCTGAATGTTTTTATTGAGCTATGAATATGACACTGTGAAGAACTTTCAAGTGGGAACACAGGGCACTCCGAAGGGGTAGAATGAGGTGGTTGTGTGTGTGTGTGTGTGTGTGTGTGTGAGTGACGGCCTCATGCTGCCATGGGTGTTATGCAACCTTTCCCCTCGGCACCGTCTCCTTTCTTCTTGGGGCACGCTGTACATCTCACAGAAAATCTTTGTCTGTTTGGTTTTGGTGTTGCTTAAGATTGGGTTCTGACATCCTGGAGCTTTTTATACAGCCCAGCCATTTCACAAAGCAGCCCATCTCAAAAGTCAGGACATGAAAATTACAAAGCAGTACTGAGTTTGGAGACCTTAAGCATGGAAGAAAAATGTGAAAGTGAATAATCTTCAGCTTTGTAGGCAATGGCTGGAAAAAGTTATGCAGATTCATGCACTCAGCCATCCATCCATGGTGGATGCATTTCTTAGCTATAATTTTCTTTTTCTGTTTAGGCAGCATCCAAGTCTCCTGGGTTTGAGCTCTAGAAGAAGGTACGTAATGTCTTCTGGAAACTCAGCAGCAGGCTGAGGCCGAGACTGGCGGAGTAGAGAACTCTGGCCCAGGAAGGCTTGGAGTCTTATCTCAGAGCCTCAGGGCTCTTAGCTCTGCAAAAGCCCAGCTGACTCATTACTGACTCAGGTGAGAAAGTATTTAAAAGTCTCTTTAAAACCACAAAGTCAAATGAACAAGAAATATTACATGCTATGAAGTGTTTTTTTAAAATTAATTCTTAGCATGACCCCTATACCGTTTAATCTCTGTAGCTGATTAGTTTTTCTGCCCTGTAACAAAGAAGCAGAAGTACAACATATCGAGGTCTGGTCTAGCGTTTCTCAGACGCGGCTCAGCAGACCTCGGGTGTTGATGTGCTCTTGAGAATCTAGAATTTTCTATGAACATCCTTTACCACTGTGTTTAAAACAAAAAGAAAAGCACCAATTTATAATACAGTAGATTTGATCATCTGGTTAACTCCCTTATTCCCAAGTACTAAACTTCCATTTAAAAAAGTAATTTATAATCAACACACTTTCCTTTAACCTTTGTTACAGAATGAAGTATTTTCTAATGATCATGTGCAGCCAGTGTTAGGGCGCAAATCTTTCTTCATTGCAAGAGCACCTCAGAGAAAAAAAACAGACCCCACAAGGTGCTGGGGTGGGGGTTCCCAGCACCCCCATCCCCTTCAGTGAAACGTGTGGGCCTCTCCAAGTCCCGGTGGGGTCGCTCCGGCCAGTACTTGAACTCCTGTCCTAGCCCTTGGGGCTGAGGGAGGTGGAGCTCTTAATTCCTTCAGCCTGCTGTCATCCGGCACACGCGTCCTGGGGCAGTGCTCTGGACCAGAATGAATGGGCCTGGAGTGGGAGCCCGCCTTCCCGCTCCTCCGGCCTGGGCGCCTCGGGCCCGCACTGTACCCACTGATCTTGTAAAACGCCTTTCTACGCCCAGCTTCACATTCAAACTGAGCTGCGGTGCAGTAAGTTCTGAGAAGCATCTCCGGAAACTTCCGTGACGATGGCCTCACGCGGGAGGAATTCCCGGGCGTGAGAACCGCGCTTCTTCTCGGCGCCCCAATCCCACCCAGCTCCGCCGCGCTCGTGACGAGGTTTGTGGGGCTCTTCCGGAACCGGCCCCGGAGCCCTGCATTCTGAGGGCAGCGTAAGTACGATGCTCCGCTTGACACTCTTTTCATGCCCAACCGAGTCAGAAAGCCACCGCGGAGCGCAGAGCCGCGGGCTGCGTTGGACAGACGGGGAAAGTCTGTGGCGTTGCTGTCGGCGCGGCCCCCGCGTCCAGGTGCCCCGGAAAGGACGCTCAGGAGGCGCGGGCCAGTCCCGGTGCTGCGTCCGCGCGACACCTTGCCGCGCCCGGGGAGGCGTCTGCGCTCGGAGCGGGGACTCGCCCGGGCGGACGCGGTCCGGGTCCGGCGCCTGGGAGGAGGCTCGGCGGCGGGTGGGCGGGGCGCGCCGGCCTGGTCTCCGCGTCGGTCCGGACTCCGGGCTGCCGAGGCGCCGCGCCCCGCAACCCCTCCCCCGCCCGAGCCCGGCTGGCCCCGAGCGCCCCGGCGGGCAGCCTCCGGCCGGCAGGAAACCCTCGGAGCGCGGCGGCGCCCGGGGCAGGACGACGCGCCTGGGGCGGGGTCCGGAGCCCTCGGCGAGGCCGGGGTCTGGCCGGGAGGGGGAGCCCCGCGCCCCGGCCGGGCGCGCCCCAGAGTCCCGACCTCGCTCGGCGCTGCCTGCAGCAGGGCTGGCCCGAGCTGCTCGCGAGGAGCGGGGGGCCGGGCCCGAGGTGCCGAGTCCCGCGCGGACCACGCCGGGAAACTTTGCCGCGCAGCGCGGAGACGGCGCGCAGCTGCAGGACCGAGGGACCGGAGCGCGGCGCCGCCAGGTACGGGGTCTCCGGCCGGAGCCTGTGGCCGCGCCGCGGAGTGGTGAGCGCGGCGCTGGGTCCCGGTGGCCGCCGCTCGGCAGGTTGCAACCCGGGGCCAGCGGGCTGAGACCTGTTGACGCCGCCGCGCCGGGCTCGCGGGGAAGGAAGGGAGCTGGCGGTCGGGCGCCCGAGCCCCTCGGAGCTCTAAGCGGTAACTTCGGTCCAGGGGCCCGCGCCGGGGCGCGGGAGAGCGGGCGGGGGGGACCGGCCTGCGGAAGGTGCGGGGACCCGGGGGCCGAGTGGGCGACCTCCGCGTGAACTTCCCCGGCCCGGCCGCCTTTGTTGGGGAGACGCGGGCCCGGGGCGGGAGGCGCGCGCTCGGCCGGAGGCGGAGCTGGAGCGTGTCCGGAGGGGCGCCGAGGCCCCGCACCCTCCGCCGGCCGCCAGGGACGCCGGGCAGGCTGGGTTCTTGGAATGTGTTTACGGGGCCGAACGGGACTCGAACCGGAAGCTGGCCGCGGCCGCGGAGACGGCGGGCCCGGGGGGGGGGCGGTAGAAAGACTCGGCCGGTCCCCTCGGGGCGCTGGGCGGGCTGCGAGGGACGCCGGGCGGCCCCGGGGCTTAGTTTATTTCCCCAACGTAGCTCGCCTCACTTTCATTTGCACTCAGACCTTTAAATGTACCGTTTTATTTTGTAAGTTTGACAGAATAGAATGCAGTCGCCTGCGATGTAATGCATTTATTTGTGCCTCGGTTTGAGAAGATGCTGAGGGAAAAAGAAGTTTTGGGGAGTGTTGACTTGTGGCCGTCTTATTAATTGATAGGGCTAGCGAGATAACAGGATGTTGGCGATGTTGTCTGCAGTACCACACGGTGATGAGGTCCTCCGGGAGGGAGAGGAGAGGACAGAGCGAGTGCGAGGAAACTCTTGAGAGGAGCTGGAAATCCTTCCGATTCGCAGATCGCCCCCTCTCTCTGACCCCCCCACACCCCGCCCCGCCGCCGCCCAAGCCAGCAGCTTTGCTGGAAAACCCACCGAGGGGCAGAGGGCAGTCGCCGGGGACGGCCTCGCCGAGAGCAGCGGCAGGGCGAAGGTGCTGCTCCGCTGCAGAATGAAAGGGTCTCCTTGAGCTGTCCAGGAGGGTTTTCCAAGTTTTTACGACTGACAGGGGAAGAAGAGAAGAATCTGGCCGGCGGCCAATCTGGACTTAGCTCCAGAGCCAGGCATGAAAGAGACCGGCGAGTCGCAGGGATAATTGGAAGGGCGCTGCGGCTTGTACTTCGGCTGAAACAAGGGGCTTCTTTTGCAAGGAGAATTTTTAGGTGACTAGGATCAGTCCTCTTGGCAAAGCACAGAATGAGCCTAGCATGCAGTAGGATGGGACAGAGGCGCGGAGCGCAGGGCAGCAGGAGGGAAGTCTGGCTTTGCTCATCAGCACTGCTGTGGAAGAGCTGGGCCTGGTGCTGTTGCTGTGATACTTTGCAAACGTCTGTACCTTGTTACTGCCCTCTTCAACCTGGACTAGGTTTATTGCGACTTCACTGTCATGACCTTGACCTTCTTTGTTTTCCTGGTCAGTAGGGACTAAGCACTTGGGCTTTGGGCAGATGGTTTTTCATCTAAATTGAATAATTGAATTAGGTATTCTCAAATAGCACAGATTTGGGTCAGGGAATTAAAGAGAAAAATGCATTCACTATGTCTTTGTTGAGTTTCCAAAGTGATCCGGGTAGAAGATCTTGCTGTTTTGCCTGAAGAGATAGAATTTGGGGTGACTTCACACAGTTGTCCCAGATCTTAGTGCTTTCTAATTCCAGAATAGTGTGGACTGGAAACATTGTCTGCAGTTCAGACCCTTCTTCTAGGTACTGGAGTTGTTTGTATTTCATCTGTGCACGCTCGTGTTTTAGGGAGGGAGGTCTACTATTGTGAGTGTAGGTGAGTGGTAAAACAAAAACAAAAACAAAAAAACCCCCAAACCCACAGATGTGGTTTGTACTTTTCCCGGACTTTTGAGCTGGGCTTGTGACAGTCCATGCAGCTGCTCTCTGGGACTGACTTTGTGACTCGCTCCCAGCAAAGTGTTTTCTCTTGCTGCGATTTCAGTTTTTCCACTTGCAAACTAAAGAAACTTTCCTTTATAATTGTGAGAAGAAGTGAAATAACGTTATAGGCATTTAGACAAAAAGCTCATAAGGTTCCTGACTTGACTGATTGAGTTGAGTTTGTAGCTATTAAATAGAAATATTTATACCCAGAACAAATATGATATATATATATATATATATATTTACAAAAATTACTACTACTACATTTTAATCCTAACTTTAGCTTAAGGTTTTCCTGCTGAGGACAGTGGGTGAGACTTTGTTACACTTAAAGATGAGTCATTTTCTCAGACAAAAAGGAATCAGCAAGTGGAGTTGTCATTATTTCAATGTGTCATTAGAGACAAGGCAAGTCTTTTTTTTTTTTTTTTGAGTCAGGGTCTCGCTTTGTAGTTCAGGCTGGCTCTGAGCTCACTATGGAGCCCAGGCATGCCTCGAACTCAGCAATCCTCCTGTCTCTGCCTCCCGAGTGCTGGGATTACAGGCGTGAGCCACCACGCCTGGCACTGTGGTATGTGGTATTGATTGTTGGTGGGTGTGAGTCTCCACGCCCAGTATTGTATGTGGTTACCGGGGATTGAACTCGAGTCGGGCACCGGAACCACTGAGCTAACCCTACGGCCCCAAGGCAAGTCATTTTTTTAGGTCAAGCTCAATTTTGCTTTTATGAGAAGTTAACAAATTATTTGCAAAATTTGTTTCCTTCTCAATAATACTTGAAAGACTAAAATATACTTATGATGAGCAATAAAACTTTCTATTTCTTTAATCCTTCAGTAGATTGATTTTGGAACTACCTGTTCATTGATTCAACCAATATGTATTACATGCCTGTTCCAGTGATCTCCTTTAAATCTTAGCACTGAACTGCTAGGGTCTGTGGATTTGTATTTACTTCTTAAACATCTCTCCAACTTATTATTTATTGTCTATATGGTTATCTGTAACTTTCATACTTGTCAATTATTGATCTACACAAGACACTTGTGAAATATTTAATTTTTAACCTGGGACATCAATCAGTGAAATAAACTATATCTGTTTGTTTGGTTTTGAGGTGAGGTCTCCTGTGATCTGGGCTGGCTTCGAACCCATGATACAACTGATGTTTTATAGCTCAGTGTATTGTGCTGTACTCATGAATGTTTAATTTAAATCTTTCAGGTGGTCAATTTGACTTAATAGAAAAAAAACAAAATAGAATCAGTTTGTTAAAGAAAAAAATCTTTTGATAAAATGCTCAGTAATAACTCCCCTCCACATGATCGCAAATAGTGAATCTGCAGAAAGTGTGAGTAAATACGATATGTATAGCAGTTGTGTTGACTTTACAGTTGAAATGACACTATAAGTATTTTTCTGAACCATTAAAAAAGAAGTGGACTTTCAAGGATATCCTATGGCACTTTTATTGTAAAATGTCAAATTTTATTTTTAAATCCTTTTACCATTGTGGAATGGAAATGATACTTTTTATTTACATTTTTATTTAGAATGATTTAAAAAGTTATTTTACTTGAATAACAGTGAATTCAAAGGTAGCAGCTCAAACCAGTTGCAGGACTGCCCTGAACTCTGGACCCTAAATGTATTTAAGGCCAGTGGATCCGCTAATGTTTGCTTTAGCGCAGTAAGAAATCACGAAGCTTAAGACTGTCCCTACGGGAGCATAAAATATATTCAGAGTGGAAGAAGGAAAATGGCATGAACTCTGAGTATAGAAACTCGTTCGCTTCTGAACAGTAGTGTATGAAATTGAAGTCAGGCCGTTAAAGAGAATGGCTAATACTCCACGTGCACCTTCCAAAACAGTGGGGGTGCTGCTTCCCGTTCTGTGCTTCGCGGCTTTGTGTTTGTTTTGTGCTTGGGTGATGTTTTCCACCAGGACACAGCTCATGGCCCCACAGTGCACAGGAGAATAAGAGTTAACTTTCTCTTCACAGTAAGAGGTGCGTTTCGGGGGGTTTGAAGTCTGACTTGTCTTCTAGTACTGGGGGCTTCTAGTACTAGTTTGGTAAAAGCCGCTCTGATTCACTCACCTGGTAAGAGTAAGCGACTGTGTTAGGGACTGTGATCGCTACTGTGTTTTGTGCCACATTTCAAGGAGTGATACGGCTTTGGAAAATAGTTTTTAATGACTTCATCTATCTTTCCTAGAACACACCTTAAAGAAGCACATCTGGATGACAAGAGCTGTCTTCATTTCCCTTTTGGGGGTGTCAGTGTCATGCAAACACGTGAACATGTGATTGTCATTTGTGCCTTTTGAAACAGCAGTTCAGGGCAGACCTGGGAAGCTTCCTTAATTTAAGTTGACTAATCTCTTCTTTCTCCCCTCCTCAGCCCTCCCTCCCCTCCCCTCCCCATCTCAACCTTTCTGCCTCTTTTGCTGTCCTCCTCTGTCTTTATCATCACTGTCTTTATATCCTCTCTATCTGCATTTCTCTCTTTTGCTGGGCATGTACTTAAAATTGTGAGGCACACATATTCTTGCATGTTCCTCTGGGTTAGATACGTTTGCATAGGGATTTGCGTAGTCAGTTGACATTTTGAACCCAGTTTTTACTGTTAATTTAAAATATTTCCCAGTTGACTCTCGACAGGGATTTTTTTTTGTTTCAAATACTAAAGATTTGGTAAGCTCTTATGTATGGAATTGAAATGTAAGCAAGATCTTCTTTCTGATGACTATTAGCTCTGGTGATGGCTTTGTTATGGGTCCCCCTTGTGGAGTAGAGAACAGGGAGACATGCAGTTAAGTACACTGAGGTAAGTTCACTACTTAGAAGGTGAATATCACTAATGTATTTGAGTATATGGCAAAGTAAGAGTTATAGATGATCTGGTATTTCTTGGTGTTCTTGTATGATTTTTTTTTTTTTGTGGTACCAGGGATTGAACTTGGGCCCTTGTGCATCCAGGGTTGGCGTGGTACCACTTGAGCTAAATCCCCAGCCCGTTCTTGTATGATTTTACCACATGTCCTAGTAGACCTGCTTCCTACCAGTCTTTCAAGAATTTGGGGTTCTTATAAATTTTACCAGAGCTTACAACAAAAAATATGATAAATGGTTTGAGTCCAGCCTGTGATCTACTTTCTCCTAGAAATAAAGATGATCATTTAAGAGGAGAAATAATCCATTCATCGAATCATGAAGTTAACTAGAGATTATTTCCAATCAATAGAAGATTTCATGAATGACAAGCTATCCCCTCATTTGGTTACTATTTGAAGTATAATGTGTGTTTGAAATAGAATTTTAGCTAAAAAGACCAAACATAACATCAATTCTGTGGTAACAAATGTGCATACTTGAAATAAGTAGGAGTTGATGTGAGAGAATTAGCAGCCCAATTAAATCTCTCTTACATGCATTCACAAAATCAAGAAGATGCTGTACTTTAAAGTAAAATTTGAATGGCAAGTAAGTTCTTTTATTCAGAACTCACTATAGGTAATTTAAAACATAAATTTTCTTTAAGAAGCAACATTTGCAGAGTGTTTTCAAGGGTTATTATGTGTGTTATTATTGTAATCTTTCATTTTTTCTACTTTGAGGAACTATGTAGTACATACAGAAGTTTTATTGCTGACCAAAATTTGCCACTACCTTCTGAGGATGTGCACTATTCTAATTGTAAAAATTTTCTCCAATGTAAATGCTGATTTGTGTGTGTATATGTGTGTGTGTGTGTGTGTGTGTGTGTTACTGGGGATTGAACTTAGGACCTTGTGCTTATCAGGCAGATGTGAAGTGCAACTGAGCTAAATCCCAGGACCAAAATTCTGATTATTATTGGTCATGCACATATTATAGACAAAGTTGCTGTATTTTAATGAACAGTTGTATAGTTGAATTAATTTTGAAGCAATTTATCTTCATGCTGATATAATTTAATATCATTAATAAGTATATGTATTTTTATCCATTGTAGTCTCTTAAAATGGAGTTTTAGATAGTTATTATGAAGTCATATTTGAGTAAATGAATTTGATCTGAAATAACACATGTGCCACCTAAAAATGGCAAAAGTCAACTGATAGTTCAGATTTATAAAGTGGTATTCCTTTATAGTAAGCATAACTGTTGTTTAAAATTTTATGCATTATTCTTTGTTCTAATGCATTAATGTAACTCTGGGTATATGAGAGAAAAGCCTTTAAAATTCTTAACAGCCAGTCATTAAGAAGGACATATTGCCAATATCATCTTTAATTTTTTTCAAAAGAAAAATACTACCATTAAATTTCTGACATCTGAATTATCTTAGGCTTAATTATTTATATTAAGTAGACTAGGAAACTTATGATTAATTTGAAAAAAATGAGATATCCTAGAGTAGTAGAAATGAGGCTTTTAGCAGAATGTTTTGAACTTGAAAGCATAAATCGTTTGAACTTCCACATTTATGGAGATTTTTCTCTTTATTTAATGATTTTTTCTACTAAATTGCCATAGGTTTGCCCTTTCTTCTTCCTGAAAATGTTTAAACAATGAATCTGTAGATAAAGTGGTTCTGATACGATCCAGTGGAATTTAAGGGTGTACGGAATACACACTTGTTCTTTTGTCGTTGTGTCCTGTATCAGTAGCAGGTGACCGAGACCCATTTCTAATTCAGTGAATAGAACTTAGCATTTCCGAGTAATTGTGAGGGACAGTGGAGGAGCTGAAGGAGCCGGTGGAGGCCACCGTGAGGGTGGCTGGGCAGGGCCAGTGGTGGATTTTGGAATCACAGAGATTTTTCTCCTTTCTGTCAATGTGTTCATGTCATTAATGACTGGTAGTTCTGTACAAGGGTCTAAGAATTTCAACTGGTTTCTTGTAAAAATTTATTGTATTTTTTTCTATTTCTACAGATCTGACACATTATTCCAGCTGCAGGTGTAAATTACAGTCTCTATTTCATGATGACATTTAATTTCAGAACTTGTACATCAGAAAAATAGACTTCTCTTTTCAGACATTACTTATGTTTGGATGGGTTATGTTTGTTTGGAAATCTGTATTAAATTGTTTGTTTGTTGGTTTGTTTTTGGAAATCCTACGTGACACTTAACGATAATGTATATACTTTTTCATATGGAAACGAGGTTATGTATTTGATCAAATAATTTAGTTTATTCACTAGCTATTACTGAGGAAAGTTTTAAATTACCAGTTTTGGAGAATGAAAGTTTAGGATACAGTAAAGATAACACATTGCTGTCTTATGAAGGGGACTATAATTAAAATATATATAATGCAGTTTATTGCTTTCTTCCCCTTCCTTCCTTCCCTCCCTCCCTCCCTCCTTCCCTCCCTCCTTCCCTCTCTCCCTCTCTTTCTTTCTTTCCAGTTGGCTTGTTCTTGTGGCCCACAGTCCTGGGGGTCCATCCAAATCTCTTTCCTGTCCCTCTTTCCCTGTCTTTGGCCCATGTCCACTCTTCTCTGTGTCTCTGGGGAAGGAGTCTCACTTCTATTTCACATACAGTTTCAGCCAATAACTGTGGTGTTTCAATTTTCCTTGGCAGTGATTGGTTATTGACAGAATACGTTTTCCTTGTCCTAATTATAGCCAACTTCGTGAGATGGGAGACTAGGGAGAGAGGGTGTGGAGCAGATCTCATCCACACCATTAGGAACTGGTGGTGGGAAGGGGCGTGTCAGTGTTTGATATTCATGGGGTCTGGGTATTCATGGGTGCTTTTCTTGCTACACGGTGTCAGCGCTTTGCCGAGAAATCCAGCTGGAGGGCAAAACAAATGAATGGAAGGTGGAAGGCAAATAGTATAAAGAACTTGGCTCCTTGATGGAGTCATTGGGTCCCTAAATCAAACTACCACGTTTCTGTAGTTACCGTTGAGTGATATAATGAACTTCTTTATTTTACAAGCCAATTAGAATAGAATTTCTAATTAATTAATCACAAGTTATTAAGCAATATCTTGGTTTTGTAAGTAACCATGCTAGAAGTGGTAATTTAATTATTAGACCAAATTCATAAAGGACTTGCATTTTATATTTTGTTTAGTGAGATTCATATATAAACTTATAAAAATTACCAAATATTAGAGTTTTAATATAGTAAATAGATCAGACATCTTATTAACCCACTTTATTCTGAAATGAATAAATTAAGGAGAAGGAGGTTGCAAGGAATCTTAACAGGCTTAAATAATTGGCAGTTCAATTAAAATATAAATCCATCATCTAATCAGCTCATAGAATTACACCATTTATACCACCACAGTTTCCATAGTGTATCAGGAACATTAAATACACACAAAGAAACGTTAAACAAGTCCCAGTGTTTGGAGCAAAGGGTCTGTACCACCAGGCTGGGACTGGGGCCAGGGAGTGACGCTCAAGGCAAAGGCCTGAGCTCCGGAAAGAGGCCCGGAACCAGCCTCAGGGGTAGCGAAGACCTGAGTCCTCCTAGGTGGTGAGAACAGCCAAGTTCATACCAGGAAAACCAGGTGCAGCGAGCTTCTCCAGGAAAATCAGCAGCTTTAGATCCTCCTCCCCTCCAGCTGTCCTGTCGTGCCAGGGCAGTGAGCCTCAGGTGGCTTCTGCACCAGAATCATCCTGCGTGGGTGGGCTGGGCATCCCAAGTTGACCAATAGTTAACCCACCACACCATCTTTAATGAATGTCGTGACTAAATTTTTTCATTAACAGGTTTAAAACACTACTCCACTATAGCTACCATCAATTGCATTATTTTCTTGACTTAGCTTTTAGGATGACATAGCATTATGCTTTTTGTTTTTAACTACTGTCATCCTGTGTAAGGGTATCTGTGGACCTTTGTTGTTTTGCTTTAAGGTGGTATGAATTACTCAAAGCTGAGAAGTGACAAAGGCATGCCTAACTATATGAGGGTATTACTGCTCTCCTAAACTGTAACCATCAACCATGTAGCTTAAGTGGGAGGTGGAGGCAGCAAAACAAAATAACTGAAGGGGCTCAGAGAATAGGCAAGTGACTTAACGGGCAGGTGTGTTGAAAATGAGAGGGTGTGAGGAGCCCAGAGCAGAAGGCTGTGCGCTGAAGCAGGTGAGGAAGAGGAGTTTGTGTGACTAGGCGGCAGTGTCAGGGACAGGGGAAGCCCGCGTTGGAGCAGTGTGGGACCGGAGCCCTGGCCAAGGACAGCAGGACTGAGGGGTCGGACTCCCGTCAGGTCAGGCGGCTGCGGGACTGGAAGGAGACACAGCCAGGAGGTTGAAAACCTAGGGAAAATGGAGGAGACCTCAGAAGGGCCTTTAAGGGTAGGGACAGCCAAAGTGACAAGAGTTCTTCCTCTGCTCTTACTGTGACTGAGGCAGCCATATTTGTTTTTCCGCATAAGAATGCAATTAACATGCTTCAGATGCTTCGGCCATGAGATCACAGTCCTCCTCTTTAGCATCTGAGGATAAGGCTGCCCTGGGAAAGCTGGGCCAGAGAGGCCAGGTGAAGGTAATGCACTGAGGTTCTCAGAGAATTATCCATCTTTTCAGAGCTGTTCAGGAACTGCTGGGGCCTCCCTCTGCCCTTAGAGAGCAGCAGGGTTCTCTGGTGATTTTTTTCTGCTTTAAAAGGGGGCAATGGACTTGTGATTTCTGAGTGTGAATAAAGGCTATTTTATCATAAGTGAATGTGATGATCTGCTCTGCAAATTTCAGTAAAAAACCAGTTGGGCTTAGAATGAACACAGCGTGAGGAAGAGGGGAAATATCCTGATGAGTTGATTTCGAATTTCTACTTGTGCTGGAATCACCAGAAAAAGTGAAAATAATTCACACTCCCTCCCCCCCCCCAGTCCACCCTGTCCTCTCCTCCCTCCATCCTTTCCACCCCCCCACCCCCTCTTCTCTTTTGCTGAGTGTCTGTCCAGGGCCTTGGGCACGCTAAGCAAGTGTTCTACCTCTGGGCTACATCCCTAGCCTGTTAATCTCATACCTGCGAATCACCATTAGAAAGGCTTTTTTAAACCAAACAATAATGGTAACTGTGACTCTCACAGAAGGCTTACTGTGTCCTGAAAGTTGTGCCCTTACCACCCCCCATGGTTTGTAGATGATAAAGAAATTTGACTAAGTTTCCTCAGACCACAAACAGTGGAGCCAGAATGGATGGTAGACTAAGTAGGATCTGCTTACCGTGTTCTTTTGACTTTTCCTTTTTCTGTTTCACTGAGTACCCAATTTGGATCTTTTTTTTTTTTTTTTTTTTGAGACAGAGTCTCACTTTGTAGTTCAGGCTGGCCCTGAGCTCACTATGTAGCCCAGGCAAGCTTTGAACTCAGCAATCCTCCTGCCTCTGCCTCCCGAGTGCTGGGATGACAGGCTGAGCCACCACACACCTGGCCGAATACCCAGTTTGGATACTCAGAGTCCTAAAGACCTATGGTTTTCAGGAGTTAGTCTCCCGGAAGCTGCTACTGGAGGTTATGGAGATTTTGAAGAGAGGCGCCTGGTGATGACACAGGAGAAAGGTAGCTCCCAACCTGCTACTTGTCACATGTGCTGAGTTTGAGTTCATGCCCCTTGATACCAAAGAATGAATTCCAAAGGTAAGAGCAGGTTCAAAGAAGCAAAAGTTTATTGGAAGATAGTCCTGAAAGACAGGAAGGTCCTGCAAGTGGGTTGCCACTGAAGCCCTTTGGAAACAAGGATAATTTATATGGAAAAGTCACAAGTGTGGATATAGCGTGGGTCAAACTAATCAGCCAAAAAGATTACAAGTATAGCTTCTTAGCTAATATTGATCCAGGAGGAAAGTGGGGCTTGTAGAAGATTGTATTAACCTGGCTTACCTGTGACCCCTAAAACAGGAACATTTTAGGGAAGGGATGGGCCGAGATATCCTGGTCACCCATCAGGGCTCCTGATGCATATCTAGACTTAATGGTCTGAGTGACACCAACTGCAATATAATCTTGAATTTCCATTCATCTCTTGGGGCAGTATGCAAGTCTGGCTGTTATGACTTTAATCTTGAGGATTTTCCTTCTGAACCACAATTCTATCTCTACCTTTCACTGGCTTCCATAAAAGCCCACTCCCTCTCTGACTATATATTAATATTTACCTAATTTAGCTTTCTATACAAGTGAGAAATATGTACACTTTTACTATTTGCCAATGTTTGTGGAAGGTAAAGATGGTATTTAAGGTTTCTAGTTTTGGCACCTTGGATGTTTTGGTAACATGAATATTCAACAGAATAAACACAGCAGGAACAGGATTACTGAAAGGCAGGTATGATGTCAATTTTGGGCATACTGTGTTTTAGTTTGCGTCTGAATCTCCTCGTTTGGATGAGTAGGAATTGAAAACATACAAGCCTGAACTAGGCAATTAGAGCTCAACTAGTGATATATGTGGATATATAAGTGTTTTTTGGTTTCAGTGTTCAGATAGGTTAGAGTGAAGAAAGTCTATGTTGTGGTTCAAAGGAACACTGATGTTTTTAATAGGGTAGAACAAGGGAAGTCTCCAGGCAACACTGAAAGCAAAGGACCAGCGGAGAGGAAGAAAAGGTGGATGTGATGTTGTGAACCCTAAGAGGAAAACCAGTGTTTCACGAACAAAGGGACGATCAACAGTGGTGGCGGATGGTGGTCACAAAGAAGGGCTTCTGTACTTGACATGAAGGTGTTTGGTGAGAAGACTTTCAGCGCGAGTCTGTGCAGGTGACTTGTAGAGTACGGGAGGGTTTGAGCACCAATAAGGGCAGAGCTGACATGGCGTGTCTACGTGTGGAAAAGGAGGCACAGCGTGCAGACCGGAGGAGGACGTAAGTCACGTCGCAGGGAGGGTTTCTTCACGTGGAAGAAGCTTCAGAGCAGAGAAGCTTCGAGCAGACTTGGCAAATAGAAAGGTGGCAGGGCCCAGGAAGCGAGGGACAGGGGAGTCGCGCTCACCGGTTGGCACTGCGGAGCCTGAGGGCGACGCCTCCTGCCCTGGCCGTGGTTCCTCACCTGAGTTCTGCTGCCCTAGTGGCTGTGGACGTGGGTCTTCTTGCCGCAGCTGCCGCTGAGGAGCAGCGTGACGGATGGAAACCGCTGTAGCCATCAATTCCGAGCGGCGTTGGCAGACAGGTTTCCTGCGTGAGTACAGTGGAACATTAATCCAGTAAAGGAGTTTCAAGCGGTGAGCTCGATAATAGCAAAAACCACGGCTTATAGTAGGAGAAGCAAAGGTCCAAGACAGAGGGAGCAAACATGCCGCTAAGGGGAGAAAGAGGCCAGGAAATGGAGAGAAATGTGTGCCTTATAGGAATCTGTTCGGAATATTTCTTACCGGACTGCTGCTCGTTGCACGGGACGGAGGGCTGGCTCACTCGCCCGAAGAAGACGGCAGAGAAAAGCGACTGAGTGTCAAGAGTTAGAAACTGAGAGGCTGCCGTGCCGGTGACTGTTTTGCGTTGGGTTTGCGTGTCCGTTCTCATTGAGGTTTTTCAGTTAAACAGTGCGGTCGCTTACAGTGGAACGGCGGGAAGGGAGAAGGGAGGGGAGCCCCAGAGAGGGTAAACTGGGGAGCACAGTGGACTTGCTTCCTTGGCGTGGATCTTAGAATGGCACGTTGAGTTGTGAACACGGACAATGTGATCACAGCTGACCTACAGGCTCGCAAGCACCTACTTTGGGTATCCTAGAAGTACATTATAAGACACTCTTCCGTCAGGAGGGTCTCAAACTTACAACTCGTCTAACCTGATTACCTTCCAAAGCTCACACCAAAAAATGCCATTGCACTGGAGGTTAGGGATCTGAAATACGATTTCTACAGCAACCCAAAATACACTGGATCCATTTGGGGCAAGTATTTATTGTTCAAATTGGTCCAGTGATATAATAGTATTTTCCTGTAGTACATAAAACTGCTCTGACAGTTTTATGTTCTATGCACAAGTTAGTTCTTTACATATGAGAGTATTTGATAACTTAAACATACATATGTTAGTATTCATTATATTTCTATATAATTAACATGTGATCTAAGGTTGTACTGCAGAAAGCCTGAGGTTTGATTTTTTTTCCTTAGCTAGATGATACCATGTACAAATTAAGTGCTCCCTGGGAGGCAAATTAATTGCACACTGCTTCCCTTTCTTAACCTGTAACACAGTATAGAAAATAATAGTGTGGAAGGTTCTTGAGGATTTCAAAACATAACTGGTTCAATTAGTGCAGTGGCTGGCATTTTACACTTGGTCAATAAATAATAGCTAGTGTTATCATGTAGGGTATAATTTTCACACCATTTGAACTTTATAGTAGAATTATGCTATTTTGATTAAAAATATGCTACTACATGAGTATAAATTTATCGCCAATAGTAAGCATATGTGGAACGATTTCAATAAATTGTTATTTATGAACTTACAAAAGATAAAAATAGAGAGAAAATTTGTTCCTATTTTGACTGTATCTCCTTCAGTTAGTTATTATAAGCATTGCATAATTTGAGTTTTCATACATGATCTTATAATTTTGTCCATTTTAAGTAGTTTTTAGTATATAAACCAGTAGAATGAAGTTTATAATGAAATATTAATATGAATCAAAATAATAGCCCTTTTTTCCTAAAGTTGTATAGGAGAAAATGATTAACTTTTTTAGATATATGCCCTTACACGTTTTAAATTGTACGATTAATTCATTCTGTTGAAACATACTTAAGAATATTAAAGTTTAGCATAAAAGGAAAAACGTCTCCCTGACTGTTTTGACGGCATTTTCTTTATCTTGACTGTTGCTTGGATCACATGCCCCACACTGGTTTGGTTCGAATCTTCCCTAGCTGTGCCTTGCTGTCCGACAGTGCATGGACTAGTGTGGTCAAGGAAGCTGGGAGGAACCTGTAGGCCTGATTCTATGATTTCCAATTTGTGGCACTATTAAAAAAAGACGCATGGAAGTTGGTGGACTGCTAATATTTAAACAGAACATTAACGCTCAGCGAAGCATAAATCATGTGGCTGTGGTCTCTGTCACCAGCACGAGGCAGGCGATTCTTCACCGGGAGACAGCCCCTTGTCTGGGCCGGGAGGACGGATAGCTTCATTATGCCCTGGGTGGCATTTGGCCAGTCACGCCACTTTGTTTTGTGCTGCATTTGGGTCCGTCAAAACCTGGTTCGCTTTCCGAACAAGAGCTGTCTTCGTGATGACGAGGGGCGTGGAGTACAGCTCCTTCCGGTCATTCTGTTCCCTTTGGCCACTTCAGCCTGCCCTGTGCCTGGACTCGGCCAACTTTGGCCACGGAAAAAGTCTGTGTGGAGTCTTCTCCAGACACCTGCGCAGGCATTAAGGTCAACCAGGCCTCGTGGGTAAGAAGGTGCTATACTGGTTTGGTATTTAAAATGCATCATTTCATGAGGGGTACGGGGAATGCTGTCTTTTATTTTGTAAATTTGCTGCAGGAAATTGTAGCATGGAAACGTCTTCGAGAAACGCATTTTCACTCTTAAATTGAAAAGCTTAGACATGTCAGTTGGGGGCTCTTTTACTTTCAAAAGAAATCTCCCCTGTTAAAATATGAAAGACGCAGAGATGTGTGAAGAGAAGTAGAGCGAGCATGTTAAGCGGGATGCACCGGACGTCTGCTCTGTCCATGTGCCGCCTGCGTGTCTCCTGTACTAAACTCTCACAGGAACAGGGGACTGAAGAGTGTAGTCTGCGAGATGTCGTGAAATCCTCCCGATGAATTATTGTAGACTTACTGAGACACAGACAAACCTGGCCCTTCCCAGGCCGTCTGGGGGTGTGCACAGCCTCCCTCCCCGCCCCACCACTGGGCACCTTCGGACCTTGAAAGCTTTCCCTTGGCCAAATTGGAGATATTTATCTTCTCTGGTTCTTCTTGAATGCGAAGTGAAGATGGTGATACGAATTTTGTATGCATCCCTGGGAAGACTAAAAGTGAGACTCTGCACTGGCATCCGTAGCTTTCACGGAGATTCACTTGTTATTTCTGTCCTTGGTCTCAAGACTGTTAGAGCTCATGTTGTCTCTGTTGGATTCGGATAGCAGGTAGCGGCCGATCTCCTTGTTCTCCCTCTGTCAAAGCATCACGAAGCTTTTGAAAATCAATACATAGTTAACTTTTCTATTTAGGGTGTTGTTTTTGAAATTGTTCCGTTTCATGGATTGAGTCTGATGGTGTTTTTCTGTTCAATGTGGCACTTTAGGAGGTAGAACCTTGCCAAGGGTCCATGTGTTAGAAAGAAATTTTCTTTCTTTTTTTTTTGAGACAGGGTCTCGCTTTGTAGTTCACGCTGGCCCTGAGCTCACTATGTAGCCCAGGCAAGCCTCGAACTCAGCAATCCTCCTGTCTCTGCCTCCTGAATGCTGGGATGACAGGCATAAGCCACCATGCCCGGCACTGTGGTATGTGGTATTGATGGCTGGTGGGCATGAATCACCACGCCCAGCATTGTATGTGGTTACCAGATCAAACTCAGGACCTTGTGCTTGCGAGGCAGGCGCCGGAACCACTGAGCTAAACCTCCGGCCCAGAAAGAAATTTTCTTACCTTCAGGTTCTATGGTCACATGAGAAAGAAGCCTGTGCCCTGGACCGAGGTGGATTCTTCAGCAGTGACGCACTGTTGCTGAACCTGTTTAGAGAAAAGCGGTGCAGTCGGGGCTCAGGGCTGCTACAGGAGTGTGATTCATGGCTCATCTCCAGCCTGTGATGTTGGGTAAAAAGATGTACAGTCCCAACTATGAAAATGGGATTGAAATACTGTGCTCAGGCTAGTAGCTGTATCTATAAATTATGGGCCAAGAGATAGCTGTGTGCGAATTGGATTAAAGTTCCTGGGGTCCTATTCTGACTTATGCAGCCCTTTCTACATTCAACATATGGTTTGTGTTCAGTCAATATACCTTTTAAACTTCATTCTTCGGGGCCAGCTACTGTGCTCCACTCCTCCAGGGTGTCTTTACTGTCAGAGAAGCGTGTTTGTGCAGTTAGGCTGCGGATGCAATCTCTGCGAGCTCCTTAATGCATTTGTGCCTCGCCCTTCATGCAGCTTGTATTAAAGTAAAATGTGTGTTTTTTAATTACAACATAGCAATACTCATTCTTTTAGCTTTTTGTCCCTAACGGAAAATATCTCACGAAAATAATTTAAGAGAAGAGAGGTTTGGTTTTGCTCACGGTTTCCCAGGCCTGAGCTGATAGTCAGCAGCTCCAAGGAGGAATCGTCATGGTAGAAGGCGGTGGAAGAGGCAAGCTGCTCTCCTGGGGCCGAGGAGCAGGAAGAGCGGAGAGGACCAGGTTTAGTCCCCAAGGTCACACCTGCAGGACCCGCCCAGGTACACCTGGAATTCTTCACTCATCTCCTGGGCCTCTCTGGGCCAGTCAAATCGACAGTGAGATCAACCCTCACACCCATCTTCTAGGACTGCGGCTATTAATCCAGTGACTTTATATTCTCCTCAGCGTGCTGCTGCGTTTCACTAAGATTTTAGAATTTCTTGGGTATAGACTATGGGAAGCCATTGAAGGTTTTGAAGCAGGATAAAGAGTAAAGGAAAAAGAGGAAAGGAAAGTGACAACCTTTGCATTTGTGGAAACTCACAGCTTTGAGAAAGACGGAAGGAAGAGATAGGAACATAAAGTCATAATACTACATTACTATTTAATTAAATTAGAAATAATAGAAACCTAGATTTAAGAAAGTCAGTGAGATTGAATAACAGACTGGAGTGACGTTGAACTTACAGAAACGGCTGACCATTGGATATGAGTCTTTCATGGAGAAGGAATTGGGAAAAACTGTGTAGCTTTCAGATTTGGGTGTAGAAGACTAGATTATGGTAAAATTCACCCAGGCAAGAAAACATGAAGTGAAAAATTGAGAATTCCACTGAGGAGTTTTGAGCTTGAGGTGTTTAGGGGACACTTGGGGGGACATACTATTCGGAAAGGGGAGCACATCCTGGGGTGCAGATGAGGGTTCGAGGGTCACCAGCAGGAGGTGATCGTGGGTGTCGGGACTCAGACCCTTGAGAACAGATAGCTGTACAGTGGCCTCGCTTAGGTAGCTAGGCTCCCTCTTCACTTTGGGGGGTATGCTTTTCTGTGTCCACACACCTCTGTTTCAAAAAGTGAGTAGAGATTTTTTAGGCTTAGCAAAAGAGCCTCAATTCTGGTCCAACAGCAAAGAATTATGGGGTTTCCTAGGTTATGGGTAATTTCTCAAAGGATCTACCAATGATTTACTTCCACAAAGCCATTTTTAAAGGTAACTGTAATTGTATTTTGGAGTTATGGCTTTCTGTTGGTGACTTTAGGTTGAGTTTTGCTGTTCTTGAAACCACTTTGAATTTGACCAGTGTCTAAAAAGGAAGTGGAGATTCCTAGAAATAGATATGATAGGATGTATAGGGAATTTTCACAGGTTATTGAAAAACACCAACTGTGCAAGTCATAGCAATATTATTAGAAAGAATTCATTACTTTATAGTCAGTATAATGATGTTTATATGGAAGTATTGCCATTAAAGTTTATAAGCATTATATATTTGTAATAATCATTCATCTCTGAATATCTTGAATGTGAGTGATGATATTATTAAACTTTCTCTTTGCTTAGGTCAGATTTCATTTTTCACCTAATAATTCTGATAGAAAAGTGAAGCTCGGAGAGAAGCGTAGCACTAATGTAAACATTTGACCCTACGTGTCTTCATATATAGCTACTTCACACTCTGATTTGTTATTGTATGTGTCATTCTTTTGAGAACAAGAAGTTTGAGAGATAATGAAGAGTATTATTTCTGCTTTAAATTTCATGAAAGGGAGAAATGCATGTGAAAGAGTCTTTGTAAGTTAATGTGAGAAATACCCATCCTGGATCTCTTGCTTATGTGACTCTTCTAGCACTTTCTATAGAGTTGTTTTCAGAGCATTTTCAGTTGTGGATTCTTTGAATTTTTCTATTTGGTACTCATCAACTGGATAACCTTGAGTAGGTTACTTAATCTGTCTATGCAAAGTGGTAGTGGGGGGTAGAATCTATGAACTAGAATTTCTTGGGCCAGAGATTTAGCTCAGTGGTTCCAGTGTCTGCCTAGCAAGCACAAAGTCTCTGGTTCCATCCCCAGTAACCAACATAGACTCAGAATCCTTTTGATGTCAAAACTAAAGAAACGGTACTGGGCATGGTGGCTCATGCCCACCGGCAATCAGTACCACACACTTCAAATGTTGGGCTTGGTGGCTCATGCCTGTAATCCCATCACTCGGGAGGCAGAGGCAAGAGAATTGCTGAATTTGAGGCTTGCCTGAGCTACCTAGTGAACTCAGGGCCAGCCTGAACTACAAAGTGAGACCCTGTCAAAAAAAAAAAAAAAAAAAAGAATTCCTTAACCAAAATAGAATAGCTGAATTTCTTTGCTCTTAAAAAGCATTTTTTTTTTTTTTTTTGAGATGGGGTCTTGCTTTGTAGTTCAGGCTGGCCCTGAGCTCACTATTTAGCCCAGGCAAGCCTCGTACTCAGCAATCCTCCTGTCTCTGCCTCCTGAGTGCTGGGATTACAGGCATGAGCCACCACGCCCAGCACTGTAGTATGTGGTATTGATGGCTGGTGGGTGTGAGTCACCACGCCCAGTATTGTTTGTGGTTACCGGGATCGAACTCAGGACCTTGAGCTTGCGAGGAAGGCGCCGGAACCACTGAGCTAAATCTCTGGCCCTTGAAAAGCATTTCTTAAAGCTTTAATTCAAGAGTCAAACTTTTTACTGTGCAAAGATTTTTTTCTTTTATTTTTCTGCTGATGATTAATCTGTAGAGGGGGAGTAAAAGCCATGGCCTGTATCTTTTTCCTTTCCTTGGGCGTTTGTCATGGTTTAGCTAGTTTCCTTATTACAAGATGTAATACCTACTTCTCTACTCACTACTTTCTCTTGGCCTACAAGATCCTAACATATACTTCAATAAAACTTAGTCCATAGGACATCCTACAGCTTTGTGAATTATTTTCTCTATCTGGAATATCTAGTTTTTTTTTTTTTTTGGAAAAAAATGATAACCATTATTCATCATTTAGAATAAATAATTAAACAGTTGCTATTTGCTGTTTGAAATGTTCCCGGCACTTTGTCATGTATTAAATTGATTAATCCTCACGACAAACCACTGGATTAGGTATTTCATCATCTCATTTCTTTTCTGAAGGGATTAGCGGCACAGAAAGTTGAAGTTCTCAGGGTCAGGCCGGTGGGCTGTGGGACTCAGCAAAGATTTGTACTCTTTCTTCCTCCATTGCTGGTGCTTTAACCAGCTAATACCATGAAGACAAAGAAACTAACTTTGCAGAACTTCCTGAGACTCCACAGTGGACTCCACAGGCCAACTGGTTTGTGCTATGTTCTAGTGCGAGTTCCACAGAAACGTCTCTATGCTTTTGAATACACTAGTATTGTGGTGTTTTTCTATGTTTTGTGCATTGTCTGCTGCCAAATGCTGTGGCTTTTAAAAAAAATTTTCTGCTTAATCATTATTTTCTCAGAGCCCAGCGTACCACCTGGTGCTAAAAGAGTGTAAATAAAGTTGTCTTAGGTTAATGAATAAATAAATGAATAATATAAGAAACACTACCAGGAAGAGGCAGAATGTGAGTAAACTGCTTTATCAGTGCCCTGTTATATGGATGGTGATTTCTGTGCAGGGAGAAAGGCAGATGGAAAGCTCTGGCATGTGATCTGTTGCTAGAAAGAAATCCTGTCTGCTACTCTGAATGGAAGGTGTAGAGCAGAGGGAAGTGGAACGGTCTCCTTTACAACTTGTTTTTGTAAACGCAGATAAAATGGACATGTTTATCCAGTGGCAAGAAACTTCCAGTATGGTGAGAGAAATCTAGTCTCTCCAGTTAGCCACTGGGCTCTCTATGAGGTTTCACTGTTTTTTTTTTTTTTTTTTTTTTTTTTTTTTTTTTTTTCTTTTTGGCTTTTTGTCTGATAAGTTGCCTGCTTTTTGGTAGATTTTAATGTTCAAGTGGCAGCACCCACAGTGGGAGGTTTTTTATTTTTGCATTTTAGTGTCTGTATCCTGCATGACTGTGTCCACAATGCCTTCCTACAGCTCTGTGCTCCATGGACGAGCAATAATTACCAAGAAAGTCCCACCTGTGTGGCCTCCTGCTGTGTTTCGGCCTTCCTAACTCACTGTCCACACGCCACGCGGTGCTCTTTGTCTGGGACTCCTACCTTGACCACTGGGTTTTAAGTCACATCATCAGAATACATCTCATCCGTCCCATTTTAATTTGCTCACACTGCTTATTCTCCAGTACAGCGCGTGACTAATTATCTGCTGTGCTCATATGCACAGAAGCACCACAAGAGCAGGCCTTTGCTCTGCTTTCCTGACTCTTAAGGACCAGGGACCCGTAATGGCACCTGATGTCAGGGGCATCTAACAGGATGAGGGAGCGAAGGGGCTTCACGGCCTTGCTGTCCGGTAGGGAGAACGTGTCTGTGTCAAGGCCTTGGGAAGAGCTGAGTGTTCTCCCCATCCCACTACCCCGGGCCCTGGGTTCACAAAGTCAGTGTTTAGCTCTTGAAGGAGCGCCGTTGCTTCTATTCCTTGCCTGTCTGGCCTTGGCCACCTCGGTGATGAAATGATAGTTTTAATTACTTGATTTCCTTGTGCTTATTTAATATAATACATATGCACAGATTTTGGTGAAGATGTTAGTCCACAGAACATAGTTCTTTTTGGATTGAATTAGAATTAATCTGCTGACTCGAACAAAATGAATTTTTGTAAAATATATGGAAATGAAGTACTATTCACACAATCCTTTTGAATGCTCTTTTGATGATGTGGGAAGGAAATTCCAATAATTGGTGTTAACTGAAAAGGAATATATTTAGCATAACTGAAGAATAAGTTGGTTACCATGTCTTTTTTTTTTTTTGGTTACCATGTCTTTGTTGAAAAAAATTTCATCGACTTTTTGTTGTGTCTCATATTATTTATTTCAAATGTGTTCTTCTGTGTTAGGTGCATCTTGTCAAAATGTTTATGGGTAGAAAGTGCCACTTGTTTTTTACAGCAGGAGGATTACAGAGGAAATGTGTTTTGATTTATTTGTTGATATCTAATGGATAACTCTCCTTGGAAGAGTTATAATATAACTCGTTATAATATTATAACAAAGTGTAAAGTATTATAGACATAATCATAAAACTAGTCATATGACTTAGTGTACCTTACATTTTCTTTTTTGAGACAGGGTCTCGCTTTGTAGTTCAGGCTGGCCCTCAGCTCACTATGTAACCCAGGCAAGCCTCGAACTCACAGCAGTCCTCCTGTCTCTGCCTCTCAAGTGCTGGGATTACAGGCATGAGCCACCACAACTGGCGTACCTTACATTTTTATAAAGTTATGTTTATATATATTTAAAATATGCTCTTAAATCTATGAGTGTTGTATTATTTTGTGTTGTAATACACATGTAGTACATAGAAAATGTATTCCGTGGAACAACAAATTCCTTCCTGAGAGTGGAACTGTAATGCCACAAGGTGATTCGTTTTATGATTATGGCCTTTTTATTTTCAATTTTTAATTGTGTATTTCTTGTACTTTGACAAGCTGATGTCTAGCATAAGCCAGTATTTCATTTGACAATTTATGGTAAATAAACCTAACTGATGATGTGAGAAAATTTTATGATGCCTGCCTAGGAAATAATTGATTTTTTTCTAATTGTTTTTTGTTTTATAAAGTGATGTGCTAATAAAAGAGGAAAATCAATCATCTAGCAAAGTACAATCATTCCTGTTCATAATATAAAAAAGACAATGGAGAAAGATAGAAATATTTTACTGTTCATTGGCTGATGCTATATATGTTATTTTAATGAATCAGTGACTCAGCAGTTATAAGCATGCATGGAACTTATTTCATAGGTTATTTACTTTATAATTTATACTATACTTATTAGAAGAATTTTCCTCCCTTCCTTCTTTTCCTGTTCTCTCTCCTTCCCTTCTTTCCTTCATCTCTTCTATCCTACTGTCTTTGTGCTTGAACCTAGGACCTCATGGATACTAGAGAAAACTGAACCTAGGACCTCATGGATACTAGAGAAAACTGTTAAGAAAACTAAAAAAGAAAACTAGCGGCATTCCTACCATAGGAGAAAGCCTAAGTTCTGAAAATTCTGTAAGTGTTCTGATAGGATCAGTCAATTAATTTTTGGATGGGCACAGACTGTCAGTATAATTCCCATCAGCAGCAATAATGTGCAGTCATTTGTTCTTTTCTTTTGGTAAATTTCATGTATAGAAATGCAGTTCAACACAGCATTTAGCTTATGAGTGACATTTGTTTTCTTTTTTTTAAAAAAAGGAAATAAATTCAGCAGAGTTTCTTTCACTAACAGGAATCTTTTTAGGGAGTATGACTAAAGCTGTTACTACTGCAACTTTAAATAATCTGTATCTCACATCAAACAAGATATTTTCCCTAAAGTTTAACAAGCTGTATTAGTCACTTCCTTGGCATGGGGACAAAGTACCTGACACCCACAACTTAAAGGAGGAGAAATTTATTTGGCTCATAGTTTCCAGTCGATTCAGTCTAAGGTTAGCTGGCTCCAGGGCAGAAAGGGCTTTCTGCAGGGCCCGTGGAAGAACGACGCTTCACAGATGACAGTGACGAAGCAAAGAGCTCAGGGCGGAGTCCAGGCCCCACCCTCAGAGTTGCTGCAGCCATGAACTAACTCATCAGTGCTCCGTCTGCCCCTCAGTATAGTGCTCCATGATTCAGTCACCTTCCAAAATTCCACCTGGGGGCGCATTTCAGACCTAAATGAGAACAGTCTGCCCATGGCCCGTAAAAAGCTCAGATCCATCTCCTTATGCAAAATACATTTGCTCTGTTTCAAAGAGGCGCCAAAGTTTTAGTTCCAACCTTGCTGAAAAGTCTAAGTTGAGTCTCTCCTGAGGCTTAAGACAAACTTAGCTGTGAGCCTCTGTAAATTTTTTTTTAATTAAATACTTCCAACATACAGTGGCACAAAATAGACATTCCCATTCCAAAAGGGAGAAGAGGGGGATAGGAATGAATCTGACCAAAGCAAGATCAGAATTTAGCAGAATAAACACTAAATTCTGTAACTCTACGTCAAAGACCAGAGAAGGTTGGGTGAGATGTGAGCCTCAAGTGGCTCGGGCAGCCCTGACCCATAACTTCCTTGGCTGCAGCCTGCCTGCCCTCTCTCTTGGCCTGGCTCCATTCCTGCCTGTAGCTTTCCTCAAGAGACACTGAACCTTTCAAGTGTGTCCAGCTCCCAGAGATCCCCATTGCTTTTCTGGATGTCCTCTCTCAGCTTGCCACACAGTCTCATAGGCACATTGCCAGGCCTGCCAGGCCTTCCTTTGAAATCTGAGCAAGAGACTCCATGAGTCCAAACTCCTATACTCTGCTTTCCTAAAAATATCAGGACTTTGCTGGGCGTGGTGCCTCAAACCTGTCAACCCAGCCCCTGGGGGTGGGGTGGGCAGAGGCAGGAGGATTGCTGAGTTCGAGGCTTGCCTGGGCTACATAGGGAGCTCAGGGCCAGCCTAAGCTACAAAGTCAGGACCTTATGGAGGATGCTGAGGTCTGCTGCCCTCTCAAGTAGTAGCCTGGCCCCTTTGGATCATGGCTGCAGTGGCTTCTGAGTACTTGTTTGGCTGAAGTTGGGGAAATATTTCTCTAGGGAATCCCTGAGTGAGCGGGGCGGCCTCAAAGTTTACCCTTTGAGCAGACTCAAAGTTTACCCTTAACACTGGTAAAGCTGCAAAGATGAAATCTGGCCAACTGCGGAGATACCTCCAAGCAGTCTTTCAGGATGCAAAGTATTTTGCTTTTATTTGTTATAGACTCCTTTAATGTCATTTTTATTAGTATATTTTCCTATATATAATGTTACGTTCCTCATAGGAGGCTAGTGCTTGTACATAACACATCTTGTCTTCCCACCCTCTTGTCTTCTTCCTACTCCTTCTTCTCCCATCTCTTGGTCCCTTTCCTTCTGCAAAAGGTCTGCGTCCCTGTTTTATACTGTGTATCTTTTAATTTGCTCTTTACTTATATTTTGGGCTTATAACATACAAGAAGCTGTGTGATGTTAAAAGCTTTTGTGTGCAATTTATTACACTTAACAATATGGTATCTGGTTATATCCATTTTCTTGTAGATGACTTGAGTTTGTCCCTTTTTAAAAAAAAATCACAGAATATTACTCCATTTTGTATAGTTCTTTATCCACTCCTTACTTCCCAATGAAACCCACCGTAAAGTCTGGCCTCTCCTATCTGCATTCCTCTCAGTATTCTGAGCTTCTGAGCATTCACCAGAATTGCCCATCAGGCTTTGCTTACGGAGGTTTTCTACATGCATCTCCTAAGACTGTTAAACTCCTCCTACAAAAAGCTTCTAAACCATATAGTCGAGTACAATCCTAGCAACAACTCCACTCTTGGTACCAGTTTTCTGTATTAATGCTTTTTCATCACTTGGACAAAATACCAAACCTCAGAATATAGAGGAGTAAAGGTTTATTTACTTTAGTATCTACTGGACTCAGCCCATAGTTACCTGGTTCCAAGGCAGAAACAGCATGACGGAAGAGTATGGAGGGGGAAAGCTGCTCAATGCGTGACAACCAGTGAGCAGAAAGAGCCAGGAGGAGGGAGGACTAGAATGATTTTGCTAGATGACATGCCCGTGACTCGTCTCCAGTGAGACCCCATTTCTTAACATCACATTCAGCCATGAGTTCCTCAATAGATTGAGTTCACTGAGGAGCATAGCCCCTGTGTGATCTAGTTATCTTCAAATGTACCACATTTGCAAATATGAGACTTCTGGGGAGCATTTTAGATCTCAACCATAACCAAGACCACAGCATAATTTTTGTACTTCACTTTCAGAACATTTATTCTTTACAAAATCAGATTATTACACATGAATGCATAATGAGTATAAAGATTCAGACACACAGAAGATAATAGACAACAGAGTATGAGTATTTCCATCATGCCTTCCTCACACACATAGGCTTTACTATAGAAAAGTTAGTAGTTTAGCATGTATGATACGCATGCAAAATTCTAAGCATTTCCAAACCAGCACACATCTAGGTTTGACTAACAAAAGCAAGAATGTGGGTCACGATGCACATTCCTTTGTGTTGGTTCGGAAGAGATCAACATTCTCTGCTGTTAGATTTGTTCGCACAGCTCCGAAGGTCACTCGCTGTTACCTGGTCAGATCTGCCCAGGTAGTTACCACTGCTGTGCACTGTCTGTCTCCTCGCCCAGCTACTCTAGGATTTTCTCAGGAATGGGAGACGTGTTCACGGGACAGTAAAAAAGCTGTGAGAGTTCAGTTCGTTCATCAAGCCCCAAACATGCCGTTTTCCAAAACATTCTGTGATGCATATTTAGCATGTTTTCCCATGTTACTTTTTGTTTGTGATTGCTATTACAGCATGATCCAAAATTTTATTTCTAATATGAACTGAAAATACGTGTCTTGACACTTTTCTTTTGTGAGTTGCGGCCTTTCCCTCTTTTTAAAAGGCTTCTCCTTCTGTGCCCTCCCTGTTTTGTGTTTTCAGTGCTCACATTCTGGAGCATGTTTGATAGTGGTGAGTTTAGTGCTGTGTTTCTCAGCTTTGTCAGTGTCACTTCAAGCCACACGAGCCTCTCTTGTTAAGGAAAGTAAGTGTCTTGTTATTATAGCATGTTGGGTAATATCCTCGGCCCGTGCCCATGAGATGCCAGCATAGTGACCCACTTGTGGCAAGGGAAAACATCTCCAGACATTTTCAGATGTCCCATGGTGAGGGGACATTCCCACTTGATTCCAAATGTTTCCCCAGTAGGAGGGAACCACCCCACTCTGATGCCTCATACCCCCGTGGGTTGCAAATCCACTCAGGTAAAGAAAAGTGCGGTTTAGGATATTTCTTAACTCGTAATATTTTTCTGACATACATGTTTCAAGGGATAGCTGTCTAACCCAAAACCACCCACAATGTATTCTGAAGTGTGATTAAAATTGTCATCAATAAATGCAGTATTATTAAACCTCACTGTATATATGCACAACTGATGAAGATAGAAAAGTAAGAGAAAGCACTGTTAATGAAAATGTCTATCCAGTTTAAATGTCCCTGCCTGTTAATGTAATACAAATTCTGAATCAGGCATTTCTTATGTCTTGACAGAAGTTAATTCAGTATTTAAAAAAATGTTTTGGCTTCAGGAGGCAGAGACAGGAGAATTGCCGAGTTCAAGGCTTGCCTGCGCTACATAGTGAGCTCAGGGCCAGCCTGAACTACAAAACGAGACCCTGTCTCAAAAAAAAAAAAAGTGTTTTGGGTAACATAAAACAGCACAACATGTAAATATATTTTCCACTGGTATAAAACAATAAATTTCAAAGTGGATGTAACATAAAGTCAAAATGTGAATGGGTTTTTTTTCACAGATAATCTGCTGACAGTTTTTTCTAATGGGTGAATGTTCACATTTAAACATTCAATTTAAATGGAAGTAATCTTCAATTTAAATAGAAATACAATAGCATTTTAAATTTTAATATCTTACCAGAACTATATGAAATTCAGTCTAGTAATAATGAAAATTCTATGGAATGTAGTATTCAGAGAATGTTTTCTGATAACATTTATATTGGAAATATAAGGTTTTGGCATTTTCCTCCGCAAAAAATGATTTTTCAGCCACAGAACTCTCCTTCACAGTGTCATTTAGACTACCTCAAAAATGTTTCCTGTATTTTATACTTAATGCTATTTCTGTCCTTAGTATATATTCATGCTTAATGAATTTCCTGTTGACTTTAAAAAAATTTCTATTATGAACTATTTTAAAACAATTACCTACTTCAACTTATTTCCATCATGGAGTTAAATCATTTCCCGTCTAGAAACAACCCTCAACTTTGTTTGAAATGAATATTTGAATGTGAAGTTTAAGTATTATATTCATTTGAAAGTATATTTGTATTTTCAACACACCAATTTTTTGACTAAGCTAAAAGTTTCAAAAGATTTGAAAAATGATACATGTACTAGAATGATGAAGTGTTTTGTTTTCAAATTATTATAAACTATATCTTAGATATCAACATTATATTGAATACTAATACAGGTTCTAACAAAATTAATAGACCTTATTTTCTATAAACTGGAGAGCAAGTAAAAATTACCAAAAACTAATAATGTGATAATAATTACTATGCCAATATGTTTAGAGGATACTAGAATTAACTGTCATGCTACACTTTTTTTAGTATTTACCCCTCATTTTGTCACAGATAATATCTAAGTATTACTTGTGCAGATATTTTTATTCAAAAAACCCTTTTCAAAACTTTAGTAATATTGTATTCAAAAAATCCTTATAAAACTTAAGTATATTAAAGAGGTCTTGTTTTCTATATCTATTAAATAGGAAAGTCAACAAGTTGCATACAAAGTTAGGAGTTGTCATGAATCCCTTAAAATCATCGAAAACATCACCTACCACTGACCTGAGTGAACAGATATGTGCATTACTGAATGTACTGTTTTGTTTGAAGAAGTTTTAGATTTGAAGTAAGAATCCTCTAGAACATGATAAAATGTTCTGCTTTATTTTGAAGTTCTATGCGCAGCAATCTCTATTCAGTATTAATCATTATAGAAGGTCATTTAGTATGATTATGCATGTGTATCTCTGCTCTTTCTGGTGATGGGACAGGAGTTTGGCACTGAGTCTTGGGTGGGGTCTCAAAGGAAATAGCCATGTGACCTGGCTGATTGTTCTATTCTTTGAAGTAAACTTTGGTGAAAGCTTAGTATCAACAAGAGAGTTGAAGCTTGCCTCATTCTAGATTTTCTGAGGAGCTCCATTAAAAATACCCTATTACGTGTGACTGGGTACAATACGGTGGTTTATTATACTCCCAATGCATAGTTATTCTTTACCAGGTATTTCTATAGCTGCTTCTCAGTTTCCCACAGCACTGCAATTCTTTGTTATTTCAGCTGTCATGTCGAGGCTTATTTTGGAAGTGGACTTTGACTAGAGTTTCTTATGCCACCTTTCCTTAGTTCTTTGTAGTAAAGGTCACATTATTTTAAAGTCATGGATTATATCACTGTGAGCTATGTGAGAACCAGCCAGTTTCCATCACTGCCATTTCCAGGACTCTGATTTTGGCTCCACAGTGCCTCTTGCCTGGTGACTTGAATTTCTTCCTCCACTCAAATTTTTCTCTCCACTTTTGTATTTTCTCACTCTCGTTCATTGTTCTAATCATGTTTTATTATGCCCTGAAGTCTTCAGAATCGTGCCTTCTGTGAAGACCCCTTATCTCCACTCTGTTGCCTGCGCCACCTGCCCTGGCCATATGGGTTCTCATTACCCCATTCTCTGTACAGACTCGACAGTCATTGATTGTACTCTTAGGACATTTTACCTTTGCTTTTGCTTTCATCGACTCATACAAAGGCTAATATAAAGTTATTTGTCTGTAAGTAGCTACATTTTCCACATTCCCATCTGCCTGGTCAGTGTAAGCTTCTTGTGTTCTCTTTTAATCCTTCACAAAAGGGAGTAATATCTGTCTTCTCCATCAGGTGCCATTTGACCTTTTCTTTTCTTTTCTTTTCTTTTCTTTTCTTTTCTTTTCTTTTCTTTTCTTTTCTTTTCTTTT
>PVIC010005639.1:0-56827 GCA_004025085.1 Thryonomys swinderianus | reverse complement strand
GGGGGTACAGAGCCATGATAATGAGTAGTCTCTCAGGGTCCTCTCGTAGGGGAATAAAACTTCAGTAAGCGGGGAAGGAGGTGGACTACATGCTTTCTGAAGTATCTGTCAGTATTATGTCTGTGAAACAGTTTAACCGTATAAGTTTATTCCAAGGTGAGAAATGTGATATTTATGGAAGTTATTAATGCAGTTTTGGTGAATGAATCTCTAGGGAGGAGAGACCAGGATCTGAATGATAAAGGCTGGCTGGCTGGCAACGTTGTTTACAGCTCCAATTGCTCAACCCTAACGAGATCTTGCTACAACTGTGTGATGATATATTTTATACACACATACACATCTTAAAAATTTCTTCTAAGTCTTTCCAGTTTCACCCAAAGCTTAAATTTACAGCAAAGACCATTCTTATTATAATAACTGAGTGCTGAGATCAGAAACTTGTCTACATTAATTTTTTGGAACTAGGTGACTTTAGAATCAGAGATTTCCTACCGTTCTACAGAACAGCACATTGACCAAAACATTAGCCACACGGTTGTGTAGACGCAAAACAGGAGTTGTACGCAGGCTAGTTTTGCTTGTTTCCTTCTTCCTCCTCCTCCCTCTCTCCTCTCTCCTTTCCCTCTGAGATGTCAGGGGTATTGTGTCCTTTTTTTTTGAGACAGGGTCTCACTTTGTAGTTCAGGCCGGCTCTGAGCTCACTACGTAGTCCAGGCAAGCCGTGAACTCAGCAATCCTCCTGCCTCTGCCTCATGAGTGCTGGGATGACAGGTGTGAGCCACCACTCCCAGCACTGTGGTATGTGGTACTGATGGCTGGTGGGCGTGAGTCTCCATGCCCAGCATTGTATGTGGTTACCAGGATTGAACTCAGGACCTTGTGCTTGCGAGGCAGGCACTGGAACCACTGAGCTAAATCTCCGGCCCCTTGTGTCCGTTTTTTTTGCTTTGCTGCTCATCCTAACTTAGCATCATTTCAGAGATGATTCCTACAAGGCCAAACATACAGCAGGCGAAAGGTTTATGAAAATATAAATGCTGTTCTCATGCAAATGTTCCTATTTTTAAAATTTGGATATAGAATTCAGTATATTATCAGGATTGTCTCCAAATGGAGCACTCTTTAACAGTGTTTGTGAGGTCTTGTCATCTGTGTAAATTTTAGTATTAAGTCTCTCCATTTGTAATGTCAGTTGGTAATTGAAAAGCGCTGTTTAAAATATAATATGTGTGCTATTATGTGGACTTATTAAGCACCTTTAGAAGTGTGGCTATGTAGTCCACTAATACACCTTTGTAAGGGGCTAAGTTATTAAAATCTTCAACAAAAATGTATAAAATCATCTTTTAAAATCCAAGAAATGTTATACAAGACTATAAGAATTTATGGATAAAGACTTCTCTTTCTCTCTTTCTTTCTTTTTGATTTTTTTTTTTTTTTGAGACAGGGTCTCACTTTGTAATTCAGGCTGGTCCTGAGCTCACTATGTAGCCCACACAAGCTCTGAACTCAGAAATTCTCCTGCCTCTGCTTCCCGAATGCTGGGATTACAGGTGTGAGCCACCATACCTGGCACTGTGGTGTGTGGTACTGATTGCTGATAGGCGTGAGTTGTAATGCCCGGTATGGTTGTATGTTGTTACTGGGGATCGAACCGGAGACCTTGCGCTTGCTAGTCAGGTGCCGGAACCACTGAGCTAAATCTCCGGCCTAGATAATAAATGAAGAGGACTTTTATTTATTATCTTTTTAATATTCAGAATATAAATATTCTGTTAACATTCTCCTTCTTCCTTTTATTGTTAAAATACTGTTAACTGTGGAATTGATAACCTAAAGAATGTAATCTTTTTCCCCCTTTCTTGAGTTAATTGGTACATTTTAGATATAAATTATGATCACTTTCAACATTAAGCTGTGCGTGCACGTGATTTATTGTGATTCTCATTTTTTTCCATTCCCCTGCCCTCCCACAACCCCTATCACCTATATACATAAGCTTTGTCTCCATTTTTTGTTTTTACCATAAAGTTTTTTCTTTCCCTTCTTTACTTTCCCCTACCCATTTCTTTTCCTTTTGAACATTTTCTTCCTATTTCACAATAAGAATGCAATCTTGAACTGATGCAAAGGTTTTTGATATACAGCAAATGCTACTAAAGTGGGTATGTGAAAATTCTACTGACTGAATCAAGGGTTTTGCTTCTTTAATGGATTAAAGCATTTTAAGTAAGTGTCGAGTTTGCCTTGTGTTTTTTTTTTTTTTTTTTTTTTTGAGACAGGGTCTTGCTTTGTAGTTCAGGCTGGCTCTGAGCTCACTATGTAGCCCAGGCAAGCCTGGAACTCAGCAATCCTCCTGCCTCTGCCTCCTGAGTGCTGGGATTCCAGGCGTGAGCCACTACGCCCGGCTGCCTTATGTTTTTTAAACTGAAATCACTGAGTCTGCAGGGAAAGGGGAGATTTTTTTCTGTTTTGCACAGAATTTTATACAAAGATGATATTTATTTCTTTTTAGAGGTGGAGTCACAAACTGTAGGATTTCTTAGAGCTTTGTTTGCCATGTAGATCCCCAAATTCCCACCATGGACATAAAGAAAAATTCCAAATAGCAAACCCAAGTTGAAAGGCTGATTCAGCTATTAGATGGTTAGTAATAATTGTAGTACTATCACTATTTTTTCTTATTCTGTGCTACCTCTTTGCATATGCTTTAATTTTCTTAGCCTTTGAAGGTTATATACTTGGCCTATATATCACATAGTTGTTAATAGAAGAACTAGAATTTCAATCCAGCTGTGATTGTGTCTAAAACCCATAGTTTTTCTTCTCTATCACGATTAAAAATCTTTTTGGATGACCCAGCAGTGTTCACATATACAAATACTTGTTAATACCCGATGTCCTGAATTGTTAGGCAGATTAGCGAGAGTATGTAAGTTCACGGCCTTGAATAGATATGCAGGGAGGATCGGACCAACCAGGGCCAGCCACAGTCTGCTTGGTGCTATCATCTATGTGGTACCTTTCCCTCCTTAGAAAATATTTGAAAATTGTAATTTATAACTCGTGTTGCTGTAAAGGTAAACAAAATTAAGGTTGGATTGTATTTTGATTTTAAAAGAAATAAGATTTTGTGAGCCCTAGCTACTGGGTCTTCCAAGCCCAGGACTGAAGTTGGCTTGTATGGTAACGAACCCACATCAGCCTCAGAAAAGGGTCGTTTGGTCTAGTGATATTATATCATTATCACCAAAGAAAGAATTCTCCTCCTCTACTTGAGCATAAGTATGTATTTGGGGAGAATAAAAACTGTCACTTTTAGTATTAGCTGGACGGATCTTCTTAACTGTGAGTATTTGTTAGGGCAATTCTTTTACTAGTCTGACTTAATGCCATTTTATTACTTTTTGTGCTACCCTTTGACATACATGACATTTCTCATGTTCACACTGAAAATTATGTATAGAAATGTCTGGAATAGCTCCTTATTTCTTTTCTTTTCTTCTGCTGATTAGAACTGGCAGCTGGTGTTGGGCCTGCTTGTGCCTCTCCGGGCTGGAGACTGGTCCCCAGGGTGGCTTTTCCTTGCCTCCTACCCCCTTAAATCCTCAACCCCAAAACTGATTATAATCAACATTTCTCAACTTTCAGAATGAAACTCATGGTTACTTTAGGCTTCATGAATTTGGCCTGATCTACGTGCATAACTTGTTTGACTGACTCCTAACTAGTTTAATTAGCTGCTGTCCCGCCTGCTGGGGTAGCAGACTTCTCTAGGAGAGGCGCCCTCCTGCATGTTTTCAACACCTAAGGATTTAATAAATTCTTTTTGAATGAATGATGGAATGACTGGTTGGCAAAGCACTAGTCAGTTCTGTCAAAAGCGCCAATTTGATCATGTGTCAGGTCGCCCCATGAATGACTCAGACGTTTGGAGAGACACGAGGGGTCTCCCCAACTTCAGAACTTGGTGAAACCTTCTAGAATCTTAGCAGAATCCAGGCTGTGTTCTTCAGTCTGTTAAGGAAAAAAGTATCAACCGTCGGGCGTAACCTACGGTTTCAGGAAATCTTTCCCCGGCGATGCTGAACTCCAAACCTTCCGAAAAGCTTGTCTCCCTCCCGCGGAGGGTGCACAATATGCTTGCTGATGCAGCGGGCGATAGAATTAAACCTTTGACCACATGCGTGACTTTAAGCAAAAAAGTGGCCAGAGCTCTGTGTCTGAAGTGATTGAAGGGTGAAATCCGATGCTGAGCCCCTCGTCTCTCTCTTCAGCGTGCTGTGGACGCAGGCCTTCTGGGGGTCCAGAGTTTACAATAAGACTCTTTTATACTTAAAATGTCAGCAAAACACTAAGACTAGCCCTTCCCGAAACACGAAGGGGTAAGCCCGTCCATTCTTTCCTCTTGACATTTGGTCTAATTCTATCTCAGATAAGTGGGTCTCGGATGTAATCCGGCTCCAGTGGGGCACCCTGAAATTCCTCCCTTTCTGCGTGCCTTTTGGAACTCAACCTTATCACACACTTTCACTGAATCTTCTCTATCAGAAAGGGCACGTAGCTCTTCTCTCTTGGCCTGCAGTAATACCTGATATTTAGATTTCCTTAGAAACTTTGAAATGTTGTTCGTAGATACAACAGCCCAGCCGAGAAACTGACCTCACCTGGGAATGGGAAGTTTCTCCCTTTCCCAGGCTTCTCTTCTCTAGCAAGGTTTGGGTTTTATGTTCACATTTGACTTGTTTCAGTGTGACCAGGTGGTCGGAGTGCCCCTGAGAAGCCCCTCAGGGTCTGAGGAAATTTGTATTGGCATTTATGTTAGGCCTTTTGCAGATGAAAGGTATTCTGATTTACATTTCACCATCTGATCTACCGCCAGCCAATGGCGAAAAATGGGCGCAGTTCACCGCGGGATCTTTTCAAATGAAGAGTGAAATCTAGATACTTACTCTGCAGGCAAATGCTCTGGCTAGAGCTGAGAGAGGTAGGCAAGTTGAAACGGATTTCTGCGTTTGGGGCCGAAGATAAGCCTGGAATGTTAATGTTTATAGGATAGGGAGAGTTTGTGTGTACAGCAACTTAACTGTCAAGAGTGTGGATTAGAACTTCAGACTCTGGGCTCCTGGGACCGAAGGAGGAAGGGTTAGTAGTTGGAGAGTTAAATAACAGCCCATTCTCATGAACTAAAGAATTGGGGTGTTAGCTTTATTTTATATTTATAACCAATGAATGTATTTTCTGCTTAAACAGCTGAGTAACAGAGTGTTAATTGATGTATATCCTTTAGATATATGGATAGATTTATGGATTTGTGGTCAGGAAAATACCTGATTTAGTTCTATCTAAGACAACTGAAAGAAATGTCAACATGGTGCTCGAGGATGGATTTTAAAATGCAGTTCTTTGGTATTAAGCCTGTTTCAAAATTGATTTTATGAATAGGGCTGCAGATTAACCTTTCTTTAACAGGCTGGAAAAATGATCACTTGAAAACATGGTGCCCCTAATAGTGTTCTTTGTAGCAATCAGAGATAATCTGCTTGTGCACAGTCATGTTATTAGCTCATTTTCTTAAGCCGTTTCCTAAACTTGTTACCTGATTGCCGTGATGGTCCCAGTTATTATATTGGGGGATAGTTTCTTTACAGGATGTCACTTTTGTCACCTAAAATGAGTATGGTAATGATAGTAGAAGTGGACATTTCTGTGAAACACTGCAGTGAGAATAGAAGACAAAAAAAAAAAATCCAAAACAAACTATTTTGTACTACGCTGTTGCATTTAGAGAACTAGGTGTTTTGCTTAGAAGAGTTCTGGGCTGTTACCATTAACAGCATCTTTGGTTGACTGTTTAATATAACCATTTCAGTAATTGTTTGCCCAGCATTTCTTCCTCTAGGAAATGAGGCAGTTTGCAGAAAAGAAATTAAATAAACCCTGCCTTTTCTTTTTATTGCCTTTGAGATTTCTGTGAAAACTTTTATTTCTGGGGAACTCGAAGTATGCTACTAGCAAATGCTGGAGTTCTTTCAACTAAATGATTTTGCAAACTGGTAGAAATAGGTCAAACTAAAAAGGTAGTCAGCCAGACATTGTCTTTTTTTTTTTTTTTTAAATAATTCCTTCCTCCTAGTGTCCTGAATCTTTACTAAAACTTTTCATTTTGGGGGTTCAATTTTATTAGCAGGATATAAATTCCTTAAGGTGGGGTCATGGCGTCTATACTACTTGTTTTTATGGTGCCTGGTAGTTCTATAGTAGGTCCCTTTATCACTTTTAGTATCTCATCCATCAAAACTAACATGCTTGAAAAAAAAATCCTGGTAAAATCTCACCTATTTGTGAAAATTTTGATGCAAATCTTAAAAACTGCATGAAAAGTATATCTGTCTAACATTTTACTAAGGACCAATTTATGTTCTTCACATGACTAGAAAAAAGGTTTTCCCTTCAAAGAATATAATTTCTTCTTTGGGGATATATGGACTGTGCCTTGGTGACCATAAAGCAACCTATTTTGGGGAGCTTTCTGGATTTGAAGAGCAACCTAAATAAATGCTCTTCAACGTTTTAGCTGGTTCAGGGTTCAGTCTACTTGTAGTGTATAGTGTTTTCCCCAGTTGTTTAGAGACCACTTCCTACCTGTTGGGAAGAGAATATCTTGCCTAGTAAAAGTGGTTTTCATCTCTTGGATCTTTTTGAGTAACTGCTTGTTATATTTATACCTCCAGAACAGGACCAAAGAAAGATTCCATTTTTATTCTCCATTATATTTGAAGATTCGATGTGAATGAATGTTGTGTGTTGTCTGGAAAAGACTCTCCCGTTGGCTTTTGCAGGACAGAGTAAGTGGCCTCTGCTGTGGCTTTTTACATATTAGACAGGGGTGCCCTTCAATGTCTTCTGTGATGATAGGCATAAATCGAATCGGGAACAGTGGTATGTAGTGAATTTAGTGCGACTGCATTTTTTAATATGTAAGTAGGCTTAGGTTTTTATCTCCCTTATCTTAAGCCCCGTCAAGATCAAACTCAAGCAAGCATTCACATCCACAATTGAATCTCACCAGCCTTTTTCTTTAAGTTAACATTAGTTCAAACTCTCCCCACTGCTTCTGTCAATAGATCTTTTAAAGGCAGGCATTAGAGTTAAGTTTGCCATAGTCTTTTTTTCTCCCCTTCCATAGCTTCAAGCCCAAGGGCTTCTTTTAATAGGCATTAGTTAAGGCCTAGAATTGAGTAGACATTTGTGAAGGAGACTTGAAGTTTGGAACAGAATTGGCCTTTATAGTTTTTCCATGGAGGGAAAAAAATCTCCTTATGAGAATAAAAGCAGCCTACTAATCTGCTACCATCTGGAGAATGGAGAAGCCAGAGGTTGCTGGCACCAGGTCACATCCCTTATGTAAACTGTCAAATTCTTTTCATATTAATGGCATATTGAGTTTAATCTGAGGGGTATCAGTCAGAGCTTATTTATCGATTTTTTTTTCTCCAGGAGAAGACTCTGAGTATTGTTATACTCTGAGAAAGACACTGTGTATCTAAAACGAGGTTTTGATTCACAGTGGGCTTTATTGTATCCTCACATACTGCTTATTATTTACTGATTGGAGCCGGGAGTAAAAATCGTGAGTTGCTCCTAACCACCTCCTTAAAGATAATTTGACTACACCTTGAAGACGAAAGTCACTTGATAGCTGTTATACTTAGCCCTTTACGTCAAGTAAAGTAGTCGTAAACCTGTTGTTCTTATAGACTATTTTTTACATATGTGCATGTGGCTACAAATATAGATGTGTAGTTTAATGCTTTAGGGTACATACCAGAAGGCTGAAATCACTCCAGATCTTACCGGGCGCTCATGACTCTAGGGGAAATGAATAAAAATCCTTTATTTTTGATTATGAAGCTTTTAGCCTCCCGTGGACACAGGCCCAAACAGATTGTGAATGTCTTGACAGCTCTATTCAAATCAGAAGCTTATTCCCCAAACCCGTATAGAGTGATTCTAAAACTGTCCTGTTCTCCTCTGTGTTATAAATAAAAAGAGATGCCCACCCTTCCTCCCAGACCTTTTGATAGGTACAGGTCGTGTTCTTTACACCATCGCGTGGAGACACAAATAACATGTTATACCCCAGGACAGGTGCACACAGCAAAAGCTAAAAGACATGCATAAAAGCCATGCCTGTATGATCTGTTGTCCACGTAGGCTATGCGACCAAAACACTTTTAACATTTAGTAAACAACCATGGAGCAAACGAATAAAAGAACTCCCTTCTTTGATCTGGAAAGTCTTTAGTAACATAGGGAAATGAAACTTTAAAAATTCAGCGAGTGGCATTGCATAGGAAATCAAAAAGACAGCACGAGAAATTTCCAATATTTGGAAAATGTTTTCAAATTCTGAAGTGAGAGCATTTGTCCGTGGGGCTTCTATGTCCCCGGTGTCATGTGTAAACCAGAAAATGAAACCAGACCCAGTTTGACCCAAAGGGGGTGCCGCGTGTTTGTTCTGCCTGTTAGGTTTCTCTGCGCATGCCCGGACGGACGCCTTGCCCCCTCTGTGCCCTGCGTTTGAAGTCGCGAGCTGGGAACGGACGTGAGATTGCGGCCCCAGGGAGAGGCCAAGGCCAGCCCGAAGCGCGAGCCCCCGAGACCGCGAGCCGCAGACCCTCCAGCGTGGCCCCTGTGTTAGCAGGGGAGGGCCGCACTGCGCATCTGCACACGGGCTGCTTCTGCCTGTCCTGTGCCCAGCAGAAGGCCCTGGCAGCCCCGCCCCCCCGCGTCTCTCGTGGGTGCCGAGGGCGGGGAGCCCGCGCCCCAGCGCCATGTCCACCGGGCTCTCCGCTGTCATGAAGGGGCTCGTCGTAGGGCACGGTGGGCTCCTAGTGCACCGTGTCAGCTTCACTGTAAGAGCCGAGTAGCACAAGTCGTGAAAATTGAGGCGCTCGAGAGGAAGGGCCGGGCCGGAGAGAACTGGCCGCCTGCGGTCCTCGGCTCTCGGGGGCAGCGGGCCGCGCCCCGACTTGGGTCGCGCTTGGTCACAGTAAACCCTGGCCTCGTGCTGGAAGGACTTCAGGCCTGTGTTGCAGTGAGTGCTAAGGACTTGGTCGCTCGGTCACGATAGACTCTGGTGTTTTGAAGGACAGTCTCGATTTTCTGCAAGGACCAGCACCGAGTATGTGAGTCGGGATAATTTTCTGTCGAAGGGCCGGTCACCTCTTCGCCAACTTCATGAACTTCTCACCTGCGCTCTCTGCTAGCCTGTCTGCCGCTCATCCGCCTGCAGAGCGCGCGCCTGCGGTTCGGGGCGGTGACCGCGGAACGGGCCGGAGCTCCGGCCTCTGCTCGGCCGGGCCCGCGGCTCCAGCCGGCGGCGGGGGAGTGCGGCGTGCCGGCCGGCAGGGGGCGCCCTTGCCAGACGAGAGCGGGTTCCTCCGGCTACCGCGGCTCCCTCGCGTCCTCGGCCCTCCTGTTCCTTTGAGTGGATCTGGCTCCAGAGGCGACTCCAGAAACATTCGATTTTGCTTTCGCAGATCTTGACCCGCACCTGGGTGCCTGTCGCGGCCGCACTGCTCCCAGGGGAGGCTGTGCCTGGCGGTAGCTGCTGTCCCGTCGCCTTGTACTTAGCTGAGGGGTTTTATTTCCTTGTCTTTGTATCACGGGTCAAGTTCAAGGGCACAGTGGCCGGCGGGGGAGAGGATCAGACGGGGTGTGTTCAGTGAGTGTCTCTGGGCGGTACATGACCTCTCCACAAAGGAATGTCTCGCAGGAGGGGAAACCTGTTTCCCGCCGAGCCGGGGCGCCAGCCTGGGGACCCGGGATTGCGCTCTCTGCAGCTTCCGGCCGGTGCGAGCGCGCAGATCCTACCTGGGCCATTAGCATGCTGTCCTGCACACAGGCTGGGGATGGGGGTCCGAGGAGGCCGACGCCACAGGATCCTGCTCCCCCGGACGGCGAGCCCTGTGCGCGGGCCGCAGGTTCCAAGCAGGCTCCTGCGCCCTCTGCCCGCGCTGCAGCGCGCCGCCCCGCGGGCGCGGCTCCCCTCCGGCGCAGCCAAAGCCCCGCCGGCATGGTGCTTCCGGGGCCATCGCCGGAGGCCCCTCTCCATGCCCAGAACGCCTAACTAGAGCTCCTAACTAACCCTGGCTGCCTGGCTCCCAGTTCTCGGATCAGTGCGCAGGCAGCTGCATATGTGAATGTGCTGGCTCCTGGTGTGTGTGCGTGTGCGTGTGTGTGTGTGTGTGTGTGTGTGTGTCTCCCAGTTCTCGGATCAGTGCACAGGCAGCTGCATATGTGCATGTGCTGACTCCTGGTGTGTGTGTGTGTGTGTGTGCGTGTGTGTGTGTGTGCGTGTGTGTGTGCCTCCCAGTTCTTGGATCAGTGCACAGGCAGCTGCATATGTGAATGTGCTGGCTCCTGGGGTGTGTGTGTGGGGGCGGAGTGCAGAGAGACACAGAGACTCCTGCAGCAGCCCCCCACCCCGTGCAAAATCACACCTAAAATCCTGGGTGCCTTTCCAAAACCTGCTGCGGTGGGTTGGTTTTGGTTTGTTTCTAGCAGAGAGCACTTACTTAAGGGCTGCGAGTTTCTGTTTCCCGGCCCCTTGGAAGTAACCCTGCAGCACCAGCTGTCTCAGAATCTAGAACCAGAACTCAGGTTATCTATAGGTTCTTGTTTTGCTAGCATAAATGGGCCCGTTTAAGCCAATCATATGCAAAACAGAGTTCCAAAACTGATTTTGTTTTGAGCAACTGACATTTATTTTCCATCTTCTCTTTCTGCTATTAACAGAATCATTTAATGCCTGCCCTTCCAACCCTTTTTCATTTTTAAAAGTCATCTTTAGAAACTGTCTTTCCCGAGTCTCATTGTTCATGAATTATATTGTGAATCCATTTGGACACCGACCAGGAACTTGCTATAATTGCTCACATGCAAGTAAAAGCCTTCTCTGTGTGTTAATTAGTTGATACAAGGGATTGGGCTGATTACATGAAAGGCATTGCTGCTTCCCTCGGAACAGCGAGGCCACGGTGGGCGCCAGGGCCTCGTTTGATCCCATTTGCGCCGGGGGTCCCCTCGTTGAAGGCTCGGAATTGGACAGCGAAGTTCCCCGAGGCAGCAGAACACGGGATCATTTGGATTCACTGATTCTGTTGATGCGAAATGTGGGATATTAATCAAAGCTAATTACACGCACCGAGTTTGGAACAAACTGAAGGCCAGTGTGGGGCACGATTCTCCCTGTAATTACGGACTGAAAGGTATCAGGGTAATTATGAGAAATGAGACGCCCTTCCTGTGTGGGTCTTGTGTCTCAAAAACGTGCAAACACTTTCACTAGCAGGAGGCCCAGCCTCACTCAGAATTCGGTGTTAAACAAATAGCCTCAGTTTTTCTATCGGCCTTGGCCGTACCATGTGGAGCATGTACAGCGAGGGCCTAACCTGGCTCATCCTGGTCTACTCTTTCTGCTCCGTCAGGTGACATCTGATATCTGAATTTGAAATAAAAATTGGCACATAGTTGGTTACAGATTGAAGTTTTAATATTTTACTGTTCTTTTCTAGAAGACCGTTTCCTCTAACATTATAATCTCACACTTTTTACTTGAAAAACCATGTATAAATTCTTCACAGGACACAAGGGTCTCGGAGCACGGGTGTCGCTTACATGGCAAGGCCGCCGCTCTTCCCGGATGCCTCTTGCTGGCGAGCGTGACAGCTCTGGTGGGGAGCGGAGTGGTCATGTCTGGCACAGACAGAAAGCCCCGAGGGCCGACTCCCATTGGCCGCTGTCTCGGGTATGTGGAAGGCAGGCGTAGCCCGAGTTTACCATCTCATGTCCCTGGCTGGGACTTGGAGCCCAGAGAGAAGGACAAGGAGGATCCCTGTCAGTTCTGAGCACCTGGCCCTCGGGACAGAGTGGCGGTGGGGTCTGGGTCTCAGGCCTCAGCAGGGACTGTGGAGGGGTCCAGGGACTGCTGGCTGCAGGGGCTGCGGTCCTGGGCTCAGCCTCCAGCTCAGAAGCTTGCTTCTAATCTTCCTTTGGATTTGGAGAGAGGCTTGGTTTTTCTTACAGGAAATATTTCTGTTGACGATAGTTGGCCTCTGCTGCTAGCAGTCAGAATGCAGACTTCTTTGGGTCCGAAGTCTGTATGTCCATCTTGGAATCTATGGGGCAGCATGAGTTCCTTATAGATTTATGTAGGTATCTGTGCTGCTTTAAAACACACATGTCCGCATGTGTGTGTGTACGCACGTGTCCAAGTTCAGGGAAAGATCTAGTCCTTGGCTAAAGGAAAGCAGGATAAGACAAACTAGTGCTTTTTATAAAGTTGTGATTTTTATAAAGTCATACTTTTGGCCATCCTGGTATGTCCTTTTTTTCTTTTTCTTTTTCTTTTTTTTTTTTTTTTGGAGACAGGGTCTGAGCTCACTATGTAGCCCAGGCAAAGCCTGAATTCTGCAACCCTCCTGCCTCTGCCTCCTGAGTGCTGGGATTACAGGCATGAGCCACCATGCATGGCATTGTGGTGTGTGGCACTGGGGATCAAACTCAGGACCTTGCACTTGCCAGGCAAATGCTGGGACCCCTGAGCTAAATCCACGGCCCCTGCCCTGTCCTTTTAAAAGGATTTTTAGTTTTTATTGTGGGACTACTGCTGCTGGTTCTGGCAACTGAGAAAGATTTGTAAAAATACGGAAGGTTTGCACCAACTATACAGAACTGAAATTTCTTCATTTTACACATTGAACAAAATCTATATTATCAAATTTTAAGTATTTCTCAATGGCCTGATTTCATCACAAGGCTGAAAACCTCTAGTGCATTCTGAGTTTCATTTATGTTGGTGCTGGATTCTTCCACAGAACCCAGTTACTTATTGTTCTGCACGCAGGAGGCCCACGTCTGTCCTTGCTGAGGGCTGAGAGGTGCTTCTTTAGGCTCCGGATCGGGCTTTCCCGACCCTGGGAAGAGCAGCAGAACTCTGAGTTCAGACAGCAGAGCGCTGCGGGCTGCAGCTGTTCTGTGCTTGGCTTCTTTCCTTATGGTTTTACTCTTTAATTGTTTTATCATTTATGTGCCCAAATCATGCTGCTGTGACATTATTTTGCCTCACCTCCTCCACAGTACTTTGCAGCCTCCCTCCTGGGTCCCACTGTCCCTAAATTCTTTTTGTAGTTCAGGCTGGCCCTGAGCTCACTATGTAGCCCAGGCAAGCCTCCAACTCAGCAATCCTCCTGCCTCTGCCTCCCGAGTGCTGGGATTACAGGTGTGAGCCACCAGGCCTGGCACTGTGGGTGTGAGTCACCATGCCCAGCATCGTTGTATGTGGTTACCAGGATCAAACTCAGGACCTTGCCCTTGCAAGACAAGCGCCGGAACCACTGAGCTAAATCTCCGGACCCTCGCTGTCCCTAAATTCTGTTTCATGGCTTCCCCATGGGATATTGAATCTCCATGATCTTTACCTTTCCTCTTTATCTCTTCTTCCCCTTCTCCCTCCCTCCCCCGTAAAAGGGCAGAGATAGGTGTCTTTTAGTGTACTCACTGAAGAGTGTGTGTGCTTGTCATGCATTTGAATATAAATGCTAGAAACACCCCCCTATTCCAAAGCTCAAGCCTCCTACTTTGGCACCAAGGCCACACCCTTTCATTTCCTGGTATATTGTAAAAACGCCGCATGAGTTCCACCTTGCTTGCTCTTCCTGTGGTATTCAGGGAACCTGGCTACTGGTGTGTTGAGGTTAATGGTGTTGATCCTTGGTTTGGGGGGGGGAGGGGGGAGGGGGGAATGCTGCTGGAACCCCACAGGGGAATCCCTACCCTCACCTTTCCTCTCTTGGGGGCCTTGGGTGGTTTGGTTTCAGCTCTCCAAGCCTGGAGCTCAGGGGTGCGATGTGGTGTCCCTAACTCCATTTACTCAGTGTGGTGATTTCTCATCATTGAGCTCAGTGAGATGATCGCTCAGCTTGCAGGGTCTGAGAAAATGCACACCTCTTGAACACACACACACAGACACACACACACACTCTGCCTCTAGCAGGAGGGTAAGCCCAAGGTCAGGGAAGTAAATCAGCAAGACTGGGAATTGGATTGGTTGATTCTTTCTTTATCCCTCGTAGGCTCCCTCATCTGTCCTGGAAGAACTCATCTACATTTTCTTCTCCTCTTCATTTTAAAGATTTATTTCATCTCTGGCTCTACGGAAAGGAAGTAGAACTTAGCCTGGGGGACATTGTACGCAGACGACCAGTGACATCATGGACTGACCAGAGCCCTGCTTTTTATTAAACAACACAAACAACCCGTGGTAGTGTGGGGTCACAGAGGGCCACTGCCTCTCACCCTGCTAAGCTCACATCGTTCAGGGCTAGTTTTAAGTTCTTCGAAGCACTTTGTAGAAGTTGAAGTGCTCTAATAGAAATTTTGTGCTTTTTTTTTTTTTTTGCAGGAAATGTTAACTTAGCAAGTTCAAATGAGAATTTTAAAAGGGTAACTAACCATTTAAGAAAGTTACTGTGGACCCTCCATTGTTCCCCTCTCTACTCTTTAAAGATTAACTGAGATAAATTGCAGGAATCCCCCAAAATGCACTGAGGGTCATATATGAGACTTACGTAGTAAAGGTAAGGAACAATATCCTATTCCTTAAATATTTTCACACTTTTGCAAACATAACTGGAACAGCCACAAAACTTAAAATGCAAACAATATCACAGACAGTGTTTATTCTCTTCGGCTTCCCCATTGGTTGATAAAAGTCTGACTGACGGGCTTTGGAAGGGGTCCAGCCATCCTTCCGTACGCGTGTGATGTCTGTAAGACAGTCGTTGTGCGCGCTCCCCCTGGTGAAGTCTATGATAAGGAATGCAGCATTTAGGTATTTGCCTACGTGTTTTAAAATATCCCCAGCAAAGGCACTGGGGATGAGACTGGTGTTTCTTAGCTTGTTGTTTTTTTTTTAATTCTAAGCCGCTCTTAGCAAGCTGGAAGCCAGCTTGCACGGACACAGCCTTTTCCTTCACGCTGGAACTTTCCTGGCAGAACTGGCTTGTCGATAGAGTCTGAGCTAGTTCATTCCCTTTGTGTGTAAGCATCAGACACGTGAATGCCACAAATTAATCAGATGTGAGGCCAGAATAGAAAGCGCTCTCCCACTAACATGGCTGTGAAAGCTGCTTTGCGTCGCGAGGGAAGGACCCATCAAAGGTCCATGAAACGCAGGGGCTGTCTGAAGGCCGGGGCAGTGGAGGGCTTGACCCGCCCTGCGGCCCACCCCTGGAGGGCAGGAGGGAGGACCGCCAGCCTGGGAGGAGGGATCTTTCTCTTTTAAATGCTCTTCTTCCATTCAAGAAAGCTCCTGGGAATATCAAGCAGGCCCGGCAGCGTTGGGGGTCAAAGTGCAAGCCAGCTGGCAAACTTCCTGAGGGACAATAGCAGGACCCTCTGCATGAGTGACAAAGCGTTTTCCAAAAGTGTCTTTGGACCCCCAGTGAAACCGCAGTTAAATTAAAATTATGCAACATCATGTAAAATTAACCTTTTCTCCTCCCCCTCTTTCTTCAAGTAGAAAGTCTATTGATTCAGCTCTTTTGTTTCATCAACAAAGTTTTGATTATAGAACTTAAAATACTTAGCCACTTAAGTTTAAAAATTTTTAACGCCCCCTTTAAGATTTAGATAAGAATCTGATAAAGGAAAATGTTATCTTGCGGGTTTACATGATTAATATGCCTGGCATAACTTGGCTCTTAAATGGGTTGGGAAAAATGCACATTTCTAAATGGATATAAAATATATATTAGTCACAACAAGTCTTGTACAAATAATGTAAACATAATGCAACATTATAGTCATGATTGAAGTAAGTTTACACACTCAGGTATTATTTTTCAGAGAAGCTTAAAAAATTAATCGTTGAACTCTGAAAAATAGTAACAATAGTTATTCAAGTTTCTATTCGGAGATACTCCATATCTGGATTTGATATACTATAATTTATGTAAACATAAACAGAGATGAAATATGAGAAGCCCTAATATTACTATAAAACAAAATGAAAACTTGGCATCTAAGTCGCATAGCACAGCCGTGCAGACTCTTTTCTGACTATCTGGATAAAATTGAAAGTTACCCATAAAAATACTACTTTGTGGTCCTTTTGCCCATACTTTCTGTTCCTGGTGTGGTTTAAATTTCATAACATATTTATTTTTCTTCATTCTCTTCTTCCTCACCCTGAAACCACAGGAGTTTTCAGTGGAAGAGAGAGTATTGTATCACACTTCTTTGGTTGGTGCCAAATAATTCCAGTGTGGACTTTGTGGCTTTCTGTTGGAATTATATCATAGTATTGGTCCTCATATTTGTCAGAATAGTTCCAGATTTCTGTCTCTGGCACCAAATCCCTGAAAAGGACACATGCAACTTACCTACACATACATGCTGAGGGGGGTAGGGTTTCTTGGGAAGATAAGTATGTGGAAAATTTGGATTTTTCACGAACAGTCATTGGAGTCAGAATTTATGGAAACTTTCCAGATAGTTACAGACTTCTGAGACTAGACAGTGGTAGTAAATTGGCGCTGGACATTTATTACTGTGTAGCTTCAGCACATTAATAATTCTCAAATCAAGAAAAGGCCCTAGAGAGAACTAGAAGGTGACAAGGATCAGTGTGAGAGACCCTGCAGGGACCCGCTGGGACAATTACTGGTGACGTTGTTAAGGTATTTAGATGGGGTTATTGTCTGATGAAGAGTATTGGATCAAAAACGTTGAGGCACAAGAAAAGTATCCGGACGTGGTTTTAGCCATCTTTAATGTCTTGACATTTGACAAACATTCATTAGTTGGCTACGGTGTGAGTTCGGTCCTTTTGGGAGTACGATGCAGTTTAGATCCTGACCTGGGAAACCAGAGAAGTAAGTGATCATCCATGAATAACAGGACAAGTGTAGCTAATACCTTCAGACAGATCTCAGAGGCTGTTGGGATTTCAAGAAAGGGGAAGGCACATGTGTTGGGTAGGTCAGGAAGGGTTATTTAGCAGAAATAGGCGTGAAATGTTAGGATTTGGGAAACGTAGACTAAAGAGGAAGTCAGGAGGCCAAGATGGAGAGACAAGAGCTCTGCCTGTAACAGTAATTTGTCCGGCCACTTTGCCTGGAGCATCTTCAGGAAATGATTTATGCTGGACACTTGGGTAAACAGACCCAGCTGCTCAAGGCTGGGAAGCAATAGGCCTTGGAAAGGATCCCTCCCCCACCCCCATGGGCCTCCCCACCCCCACAACTCCCTCTCACCATGTGGAGGAGGCGGCTATTTCTCCACAAGCGTAAGCCTTTTGGAGGACATTAGTTGAGAGACTCTGACTGGAGCCTGGCGGAGGTAAACTGTGGCACTCTGGGGGATCCCTCAAGTCATAAACCAAGACGTTGTCTGAAGGGAAGCGGGGGAGGCCTCTGATGCTTCAGGGGCAGGATGGGGAGAAACTGAGGGCTGCGCTTCAGGAGAAGGGGATCGTACAGTGGGAAAGAGACCAGAGAGACAAAGCCCAGTGAGAGAGCAGCTACGTGAGCACGAGTGAGAGGGCTGTGTGGGGACAGGAGCGTGGGAAGAGCGAGCCAGTAGGTGCCCCAGGGCTGCCGCAGAAAGCCTCGGACCACAGGAGGAACGCAAGGACACGCAGGTGGTGATTCTTAGGCTTTAAGAGTAGGAACGGGAGCTTGGGAGAGGTCAGACTTGACTTCAGACAGTGGAACTAGGGGCGAGGTGTTAGTGTAGAACTTTTAAAAAGTAAAAAATACTAGGCCAGGGATTTAACTCAGAGGTTCTGGCATTGGCCTTGCAAGCGCAAGGTCCTGAGTTTGATCCCCCGTAACCACATACCACAAGGCCAGGTGTGGTGACTCACGCCCACCAGCAATCAGTACCACACACCACAGTGCTGGGCGTGGTGGCTCATGCCAGTCATCCCGGCACTCTGGAAGCAGAGGCAGGAGGATTGCTGAGTTCGAGATTTGCTTGGGCTACAGAGTGAGATCAGGGCCAGTCAGAACTACAAAGAGAGACCCTGTCTCAAAAAAAAAAAAAAAAAAAAAAAGTGATACTTTCTTAAAGTCTGATAATCAAAGAAAATGACCTATTAATTGAGCTTCACCTCTTCAATATGGCTTTAGATCTCTTTTTTCAGAGTTGGCTATGGCTTTAAGCAAACACTTGTGCCTACTTATGACGTCATCATGACCATCAGTGGTTGTCTTCATGCTCTGTGGCTTTGTTGGTTTGTGAATCCACTGAAAATGAGACCATTCTGTTCACATTTTACAACACAGTCAGCCCAGTAATTTAATGCTAGTTCTTCCAATACAAGTATTCCAGTATATATATATATATTTCCCATTATTACCACAAGAAATTATCTGGATGCTAAGAATAATTTGGCTTTATGAGGTCGTCCACAATATATTCTTTCCAAACCCAAAACATAAAAGACATAAAGGGAGGCTCTTCTTCCACTTTCATTTCTTGTACTAGATTAAAATTTTCTTGATGGGAAAGTCAGTTTTTTCCACTGTGGATGCTTAACAAAAATTGTTACTCATGATGGTCCAGTGAGTTCATTACGGATTTGGAAACTATTTTTGGAAAATAACACCATTGTTCACCTACTTCCTGTAGGTTTCTTCATTACCTCAAGCTTAATTCTAGTTTTGTTTTTTTAATAAGCCACTGAATCTTTCTAAATGCAACAATTATACTATGTTCAAATTTTGTTTCAAGTCAGAATTTGTCATAGGACTAGTATGCCTGTGTGTGCAAATGAACTAATATCAATTTCAAGCCACTTCTCGTAAGAGTGTTGATTTAGAAAAATATAACCTAAAAATGGTGGTAACGTGTGTGTGTGTGTGTGTGGTAATGTGTGTGTGTGTGACAGAGAGAGAGGGAGAGAGGGGGGAAGAGAGGGTGGGGAAAGAGTTAGAGAGAATGATGAATGAAATTCTACAAAGGTGGGCTTCATTCCACTGGTATTAATTTGGTAAATTATCCATAATTTATTAGAGCTTGTAAACATTGTGGCAAAATTTTTTGCCTTGTCAGTAATGAATTACTACATCATTAATTTCGTCAAGGGATCAAGGAACAACATGGCTAAGCTGAAAGAAAACTCCTAGATGAATGTCGTTAGGTGTGAGTTGCTGGTGTGGCGAATGTAATTCAGGGGTGAATCCTTGTGACCGTTCCTTGCTGTGGAGAAGAAGCTTTTCCTCTGACACTGCCTGGGTTCATTGGGACACAGTCCTGGCCATCATGACCTATGTCTTCATCTTGGGTGAGGTGTTGTTATAAGTTCAGACATTTATCTACTTAGCAGTGTATATGAAGTGATGGACAATTTTGTTTTTTTTTTTTTTTGGTAGCACCAGGGATCGAATCCAGGGCCTTGCTCTTGCTAGGCAGGTGTGGCACCACTGAGCTACATCCTTGGCTGACAAAAAGATTTTTTTTTTGAGACAGGGTCTCACTTTGCAGTTCAGGCTGGCTCTGAGCTCACTATGTAGCCCAGGCAAGCCTCGAACTCAGCAATCCTCCTGTCTCTGCCTCCCGAGTGCTGGGATGACAGGCGTGAGCCACCACGCCCGGCACTGACAAAAAGATTTTTTAAAGTCAGTTGAAGTAAAGATCATAAAAGAGGTCAGAAGTGTTTTTGATGAGAGGGATGCAGAGTACAGTGGTGTCTTGGTACTTGGCATTAATTGGCACGGTGAGCGCTGGAAATGATGAGTATTGGATGTTGTTCAGCTAGAAAGAGCAGCCAGTCACAAGGCAGTTGAGCTGCAGGCAAGTTCTACCTTCTGCATGAAGAGTCAGGATAAAATTTTTGTGTTAGAATGCGCTTAGTACCAAATTCAAAGAATTTCAAAACAGTCCAGTACCAATTTGCGACTGTCTTTGGTTAAGCACTGAACCTGGGTTTTTGTTTCCTCTTGGCTATGGGGAAAGAGAAACCTGATTATACGAGTACTTATGATTTCTCATCTCTGAGCGAAAACGTTTTCCCTGCTAGGTAAGGGTCACGAGGCATTTATCATATAGTTCATAATGTAAGCGGTACCAGGTAGGTTCGCACAGTTTACTTAGAGTTTTATAAATTACCTTTTATGGCTTCGGAATGACTCCAGAGAGAGACTCATGGCTTTGGACCGTAACTCAGAGGAAATAGAAGGTAAGTTGTATGTTTCTCGAGTGCTGTGATCGCCCAGGTGTGCTCATCCTCTCTGAAAACCTGTGGAGTTTAAGAATGAATGGGGCTGCACTTCCTATCCTGCGTCTGTCTACTATCTAATGCTTCCCCTGTTCTTATAAGAGTAGAGTCATGATGGTTAACCGATGGGTAACTACTCTGCGTCTCAAGAGGCCTGATAGGAAGGGTGCGCTCACGTGGAGAGCTGTGGGCCTGCCGTCCCAGGCTCCCCTCAGCCCGGGCTCTGACTCAGGACAGCTGCCTCCAGCTGGGGAGCACAGTCTTCGTCACATGATGTGTTCCTACAGTTCCAGGTGAGGAGGAGGCAGCGATGGGAAAGGCGAGCTTCATTCTCATCCAGTCCCCTTTTTGACAGAGGAGGAAACGGATATTCGGGACACGAAGCCCCTTGTGCCTATCCCTAGCTGGACAGTAGCGTATGAAAGACTAGAACATTTATTTACAAGTAAGTGAGTAGCGTATGAAAGACTAGAATATTTACAAGTAAGTGGTATGGCTCGCAGTTGTGCTCCGCCGAAAGGGGAGGCCGCTTCAGAGCAGGAAGTGTGACGACTCTGTTGAGTGGAAAGAAGGGTGACTGGGTGATGTGACAGTAGAGAAGATACGGACTCACCGGAGCATAACAGGTGGGTTTGCTGATACCTTTATGCAAAGATACACATCTGCCCGCTGGGTAACATTAGGCTGCACAAAACCTAAACAAGAAATTTCATCACCTCTTTAGTGGTCTCGTTTGCTTCTTTCTGTCCATATCCACTTTATATTATTTAAAAAGTCTAGGGCCGGAGATTTAGTGCAGTGGTTCTGGAGCCTCCCTGGCAAACGCAGGGTCTCTGGTTTGATCCCCGGTAACCACATACCACAGTGCCGGGCGTGGTGGCTCACGCCTGTCATCCCAGCACTCAGGAGGCAGAGGCAGGAAGATTGCTGAGTTCTAGGTTTGCCGGGGCTACATAGTGAGCTCAGGGCCAGCCTGAACTACAAAGCCAGACCCTGTCTCAGAAAAAAAAAAAAAAAAAAAAGCCTTAACTCATTCTTTTAATACCACACCAAGTATTTTAAGTAAAAATGGAAAATTTTCATAATACTGACTGACAAACATTATGTAAAATTTGAAAGTGAAAAATTCCTTCTTTAGCTTTCAATGTAAAAGCAATTCTTAAAAATAAACTCTCAGTAGAAAGAGCGTGAATCCTTGGTGTTGGGGCCTTTGAGGAAACAGACTAGATCTAGTTTTATATATCTATTCTAATAACTCTATAATACCAAAGTGTTTTACAATAACAGGTTTGAGATAGGATCCAGTGTGAATATATTATCCTCACAGCCAGCCTTTTCCTTTGGTCTGTCTCCTAACATTTATTAAACAAAGCAATATCTATGCCCAATTCTTGCTTTAAAGTATATTCATATTCTCAGATTTGGGGGCTAGGAGCATTCGGTAGGAAGTATTTTTTAAAGTAAATGAACTCTTCAGAGGATAATTGGCTTCCACAGGCACCCATGTGTTTCTCAGTGTTTATCTTTGCAGTGGGGTACATTTCTATTTTCTTTCAATAACTTCATGGCTGGCATCAGGATGGTTTCAAGAGAACTCCTTCCAGAGATGTTATAAATTACTCCTAAAGAGCTCTAGTTGAGGCCATATTTTCCCTCTGTAGGAGTGTCAATATTCTTTGGATTGTACATGTTACTCAAAACTTTATATGTCATGAAATGAACTTAAATAGATAGAATCCCATCCTTGATACAATGTAAAGTTAGCGTTCTGCTGTGGGTTTTCTCGTAGGAGAGTCTTGGGGAGGGGAGTCTTGGGGAGTGCTCTGTGCAAACACAGTCATCGTCAGGAGAAATTCATTCATTCTTTCGTCTTGTGAGTATACCCTCAGGGATCCTGTGCACCCACTGCTGTACCATATCCCCAAAGGTTTGCAGATCAGTGAGACATCCTCAAGAGATGTATAATTGGTGTATTTTTTTTTTTTGCAAGACAGTTATACAGGAAAGAATTAAAGGAGGGATTAAAAATAGTCACAATGAATGATCAGAAAATGAAAGTCACAGTGGCAGCTCAAGTCACAGTGAGGAAGGATTCTAGAGGAAGTAGGACTGAGTTAGCTGCGAGCAGACTTTTTGGCAGTGGTGCCACTGACGCCTCCGGGGAAAGGACTCCGCGGGCATCAGCACCTGGATGTGGCCCTGACCACTCAGAATCCCACAATTTACCAAATGCTTTCCTGTGTCTGTCCCCTTGAGTGGAAGATTATCTCTAAACGGCCCTTCTTTTTTTTTTTTTTTTTTTTTTTGAGACAGGGTCTCACTTTGTAGTTCAGGCTGACTCTGAGCTCACTATGTAGCCCAAGCAAGCCTGGAACTCAGCAATCCTCCTGTCTCTGCCTCCTGAGTGCTGGGGTGACAGGCGTGAGCTACCACGCCCGGCACTGTGGTATGTGGCATTGATTGCTGGTGGGCGTGAGTCTCCACGCCCAACATTGTATGTGGTCACCGGGGATCGAACTCAGACCTTGCGCTTGCAAGGCAGGTGCTGGAACCACTGAGCTAACCCTCCGGCCCAAAACGGCCCTTCTTGCTGTCTGTCATCCGAGTGCCCATCTTAGCTATGGAATTTTTTTTATTTCTAATTTTTTTTCTTAAATATAGAAGTGACAGACTACACTTAAGAAAAACACATGAAAAGCTCATATAAATCAACTTCTCTCGTTCTCTTTCTTTAGCTTCAGACTGTATTCTTTTGCTATATGCACATTTCCCATTTATAAAGTAATTACATCAAGGAGAAGCTAAGTGTTTAAACGTATATGGCTTTTATTGTTACCTAATAACTGAGCCTAAATTGGGTGATTCGTATTAATAAAAGAACAAGAAAATAAGTCAGTCAAGACATAATTAGGTCATGGCATTTGACCATTGTGATTTAACCTTCGCTTTGTCCTTATCTACTGAAGCTCTGGCCTTACTATGGACAAAGGACAATTTAAATCTTTCTATTCCTATCCTTTTTCTTAGAGCTGCTTCGAATCTAAACCTCTAATAAAGAAAGGGATAATAAAATAGCAGGGAAAGTATAATGGGAATTATATTGACTCTCAAGAAGTTTTGGAAGAGAAATATATTCCCTTAGCACCATAATAATATAATCATAGTGTGATTTCCACTTTGCTGGACTAGGGACTATTTTTAAAATCTTTAATGAATATAATCAGGTGGTAAGCATTTAAAATTATTATTTCTTGAAAGCCAGGAAATGATTGTTCAGTGTAAAATGCAAAAGAAAAAGCCAGAAAAGCCAGCTATGCTCTTTTTGAAACGTAATCTTTGTGGGATGGCATAGCGAAGTTAGGCTTTCGCCTTCTCTAAGCCTTCCTTTTTTCTTGGTAAAAATTTTTGTTTTCATACATTAAATGTACTCATAAAGATGTTCTAAAAATGTATAATTTTTCCTTTTTAACAAAGTATAATAAAACATAAACCCCCCCAAACAGAATACTTGACATTTACAATTCAAAATCAAATTAGATGAATTTAAATAGTTACAAAACAATATTTAAAAAATATTTATTAAGTTACATGCATTTTGTAGAACTGACAAAAGAATGGCTTGAAAGTGGGAGAATTTTCCTTGCTTTCTGCAAAGAAAGTATGTCCGGTAGGAGCTGTGAGGGATTGTGGTCTTGTCCGTGTGTCCACACTTAGGGAAGCCACTTATTCTCTTTGGGACTCAGTTTTTTTATTGCAAAATAATAATAGCAAAAACTTACTTTTACTATGTACTAGTTGCTGTTCTGAACTCTCTGTATTTAGTCACTTAGTCCTTCCATTCACATCATAGCTTGGTACTATTATGAGCGTAGTTGTACTATTGGAGCGTAGTTCTTGATTTATCATTCTTGACCTTTCAGAGAAATTATTTGAATCTGGATCTTTGATTAGAAATCTGTGCTGTACTTGACTGCCTGCCAGTGATATCACTGCTACGGGGCCAAATACTTTGATTTTTCAGAGGTGAACACATTTCTACATACATAGAGTATAAACAAAATTTTGTATATACATACTATTTTGTCTTTTATGAACAAAACTTTGTATGTACATACTATTTTGTCCTTAAAGGAACTATAGAAAGGTCACTTAACATTTTAGTTACTGTGTTAGTTACTTTTCTCTTCTTGCTGAGACAAAATGCCTGACACCCAAAGTTAAAGGAGAAAAGGTTTAGTTAGCTCAGAGTCCATAGAGATTTGAGTCCATAATGGGCTGGGCCGTTCAGAGGAGCAGCAGTTCGTCGGTGTAAATGAGGCCGAGAACATTCTAACAGCATCGTTCTGCCCCTTTTTCCGACCCAGACGCCAGAGTCAGGGCGGTGCTGAGCTCCTCACGCCCAGGGGGTGGTTTAATCACCACACACCCTTAATCCCAGCATCAGGCCTCCAGATTCAACCACCTGGGAAAAAGACCGAGTGAGGCTTTGAGGGGACTTCTAGACACAGGCCACAGCGCTTATTGAGCAAAGTATCTTTTATTATTAGTAGAAGAAGCTATTTTTTTTTTTTTTTTGAGACAGGGTCTCACTTTGTAGTTCAGGCAAGCCTTGAGCTCAGCAATCCTCCTGTCTCTGCCTCCTGAGTGCTGGGATTACAGGCATGAGCCACCATGCCTGGCACTTAGAAGAAGCTATTTTAATGGCTGTACAGATGAGGGCTACAGCACGCGTGGAGGGGTGCTGGTGGAGTTAGGGTGACCCGGGACCCCTGCGCTCCCTGTGTCAGCTGACAGATACCATTGTTTAGACCTAGTAAGGCAGAATAGCTTTTACCATATGCCCCCAAGCACTATGGCCTCCACATTTCTAGAAACTCTGGCGATGGCCACTGTCTACAGAATGCTTGGGACTGCGAACGATGTAGCCTTGCTGGGAAGGATGCCTGCTTCCGACCGCTGCTCTCCTGTCTCATTTAACAAAAGTTTGGTCAGGAGGAGGGAAGGTGAAGGGGGTTCAGAAAACAGCAACAAGCTGCGGTCTGTCCATGCAGCCACTCCCCGAGATGACTGCAAACTGCGTGACCGGCAGACATGTACTCAGAAAAGGAAAGGAAAGAACAGAACCCCCAGATATTTACCGAACACTCGACCTGTCACTATGCTAGAGATCACTACCCTTACATAGCTCACAGTTCTGTGGGGAGGTGAACATTAAGGACAGAACTACGTAAAAGCTGATAAAACTACAGAGATGCTGAAGGTAGTGGGGGGGGGTGGCCACAGGGGAGGGGTTGAGATAGGGGCCTTGAGGCTTTGGCTCAAGCTGTCATTTAATTTCTGCAGAGTCGTCCAACCTTGCTATGATCGTTTCTCACATCATGGGAAATTTCAGACAGAAGAGATGTGCCGGAGGTGTCTGAATACGACCCAGTTTGCCTTGAGTATGTCTTTCTTGGGCTTTTGTTCAGCGCAGTGGGAAGTGGAATGAAGGATGGGTTTGGGGGGGCGTTGGTCCAGGTGCCCTCCTCCTGTTGTCGACTGCTGGGTTTGAGAAACTTAAGACTGGTAGGGGTAGAGGAAAGGAGTTCAAGTTGAAGGATAAATGTAGCAATTTTAAGCTGTGTTGCTAAATAATTTTTACAGATTTGTTTTTTTGGGGAAGGATGCTATTTCAAAGTCTAATAAGGGGATGGTGGGGCATTGGAGGGAGGGCAGGGGAATGGGAAAAAATAAGAATCAAGATACGTCATATACAGGCATAAATTCCCAGTAAGGAATGTGATCATAATATACTCCTAAAATCTACCAATAAACTCAATTTATTATTATTATTATTATTTCTTTTTTTTTTTTTGAGACAGGGTCTCACTTTGTAGTTCAGGCTGGCCCTGAGCTCACTGTGTAGCCCAGGCAAGCCTCAAACTCAGCAATCCTCCTGTCTCTGCCTCCCGTGCTGGGATGACAGGCGTGAGCCACCACGCCCGGCACTGTGGTATGTGGTATTGATGGCTAGTGGGCGTGAGTCACCACGCCCAGCATTGTATGTGGTTACTGGGATCGAACTCAGGGCCTTGCGCTTGCGAGGCAGGTGCTGGAACTACTGAGCTAAATCTCCGGCCCCAGATGTTCATTTTTAATGGGGGGAAGTACTGCATCTGAACCAGTAGTGATAGAAGGTTTCATGACTCCAGGACGTTTCCTCTTACTGCCCAGGGAAGCTTTCCTCCCCTGAACAAACTCCTCCTCAGACATAAGAAGTCGAAAGAATGCTACTTCACTTTATTCTCAAAATGGAGCTTTGCATTAGCTTAGGAAGAAGGCCCTTCCCATTCCTTTTAACTCAAGACTTAATGAACAGTCATAGTCAAATCAGATTATCTGCATATACTCCTATTCTAGAAAAATAGGTATATCTCACATCTATCTTTAAGCTATTATTTATTCTTTGCACTTCTTTTATCTATCAGTTTAATTAAAACCATGTTGTGGTTACCACTTACTTTCTGTGGCTGAGTGTTTAACATTCACTTTAACATGACTACCTGAGAAGAAAAGGGGTAGAGATCTCTTGAAGTTGTTGACTTTTAAGATTCAATTGTAGAATAAAGTAAAACAAAATTAAATGTGTAAAAAGTAAAATAAAATCACTCTTCCTCTACAGTATACAAAATGGCACATAAAAATCGACATAAAGGCACTAAGAAAACAGTGTACATGGCTAGCTGCACAAATAGGATTACGAAGCTGCGCGTTGGCTGACCAAACAGATTAATGGATGATGTGTATCTGGGCCTATCAAGGTTCTGAAGGTGTACCAGAGCTAGATAATGAAATTGCCTGTCAGGTAATCTGATTTGAAAATTCCAGTCATCTGTGAACTGGTGTGTGGACTAATAAGCCAAGAGTTTGCCAAGACTTTTTTTTTTTTTTTTTTTTGAGACAAGGTCTCGCATTGTAGTTCAGGCTGGCTCTGAGCTCACTATGGTGCCCAGGCAAGCCTCGAACTCAGCAATCCTCCTGCCTCTACCTCCCGAGTGCTGGGATGACAGGCGTGAGCCACCACATCCGGCACTGTGGTATGTGGTATTGATGGCTGGTGGGCCTGAGTCTCCACGCCCAGCATTGTATGTGGTTACCGGGGATGAACTCAGGACCTTGAGCTTACGAGGCAGGCGCCGGAATCGCTGAGCTCACCCTCCTCCAAGACTCATTATTTTTTAAGCTGCTCTCCTCTCTACATCTGTCTCTGCAGGGTGTGTTAAACAAAGTGTCCCGCGAGGAGCAGAGGTGGGGAACGTGGGAGCGTGCCCGGGTTAGGGAGGACCACTGAGGCCCGGCTCCAGATCGAGTCCAGTGCTTCTCAGTTGCTCCAAGCTCAGCTGGGCAAACGCACAGCTGCCAGGCAGACAGCACGTTGAGCCCCTGGTCCTTCCGCCTGGCAGAAGAGTCTGAGAGCATATGTCCCTCCAGAGGGTGCAGGGTGTGGGCGTTTGAATTTGGCTCTGGCCTTCAGCAGCGCTTTGACCTTGGCCCAGAAGCGTGTCCTTTCTGAGAGTCCGTTTTCCGGTGTCCAGTGTAGGTGACGGAGGGGCTTAGGGACTGAAGTTGCTCCACAGTCTTTGGCACACAGTAACGGGCAGGCCTAGTCAAAAGATTAAGTGGGGGACCCTAGGCCCCAAATTGGTACTTCTTTTCGCTTATCCATTTGGTTCTTCACACTTCCTTTTTTTCTGAAGTAATTATAATTGTTTTCCCTCAGTTTGGCTTAATTTTTTTCAGTGAGAATGAACCTCAGAGTTGCTTATTAATATGTTTTTGTTTTATTAGGCTCCTATGTGTATTATGCAAATACTAATTGTTTTTGTATCAGTGACATAGAAAAGTCACTGGTGGTGATACTGCTATTATTTTGGGTACAAGATTCAACCCAAACATCAGAATGGGAGGATTCTAAATAAGGTGTTCAAAGCTTTAATTATTTTTCTTTCTAATACAAATGAGTTGCCTGCTTTTAAAGTATGTGTTTATATTCTAGAGTAATTAATTTCTCCTTTTTGTAATTTGTTAGCCTTGAAATATTTTATAGAGTAAATAAAATAAAATCCCCCCTGAATGAACTGCTGGTACAGCTACTATTTTAGAGGGAATGCTGACAAATTATAGGGTGATCATCTAGCTTTCTGAACATAAATTACAGCTTGCCTTTCTTTAAAGAAACTTTTTGTTCTGCATATAGTATTTATCAAAAAGTTACTCTACTTTTTAAAGAAATTATTTCAGGGCTTTAAGTGAGTTTTCTTTTATAAAGATTCATAATAGATATTTTTGCAGATTAAATTTTCAGATTAAATAGTAACTAAAAAATAACTGTAAAGATAGAAAATGTAATGACGTGGAAGAATATGCTAGATGTAGGATTGTGTTTATGAATAATTGATCCCTCAAAATTATTGTAAGATATATACATATATATATATAATTTAGATTAAATATTCACTATTCAAAGTTAGAAGCAAAGTGGGTAGTGAACTCTACAGAAAACCCATTTTTCAAAGGTCTCCATTCTCCTTTGGTCACACATGTTATTTGATTATAGGTTTTGATTAAAAATAAATGCCAACATCAGGATCATAGAGGTGATATGTCTATTACTTCTTTAGTGAGTGCTGTAGACCTCCCATTGGATGCAGGAGAAGACACGTTGGCTCTGAAGCATAGTCTTGTGCCAGATAATTGTTCTGCCACCAGGAGGGCACAGGCTGTGTTAAGCCAACCAGGACAACTGCTTGAGGTCGAGTTTTGCCCTGAATGTTAAAACAGCTATACCCTGGGAGAGGGAAAAGGAGATGGCTTTTTCCCCACTGGGGATACAAAATCTAATGGGTCGTTTTACCTTCCGTGCAGTTGGCTGTGGTCATGACCTCGTGGAAGAGGTCACTCAGCAAACCGGAAGGCAGGGAGGGTGGGGGCGTAGTGGGGTAGGGTGACATCTTTCTTTCCTGGCGCCCACTGTTCCTCTCCTTGTGTCACAGACTCTCTCCCCTGACATATGCGCAGCCTGGCCCCTTGGCAGGGTCAGTGGTATCGCGGGGAAGGCATCAGTACTTGCCCGTTGTTAGCAATGACCGCTGCCCACTCGCAGTGTAAGGACCCTAGGGAAACCCAGGTAGATACCTGACGTCCTGGGAGTTTAGTTGAGTTAAATCCGGTACAGAACTTTTCCTCTCTTCACCACACTTTCTTTCTTAGTATATTTATATTGCCTTGTGGTGAGGATTCCTCCTCTGGAAAAAAATTTATACCTACCTTTAATACTTAGAGAAGAGCTGTTAATCACATAGTAGCTGGCATTCATTTATTCTTTCACAGTTTAGAAAGGGCCCTCGTACATAATGCCTCGTTTATCTCCCAAACTAACCCTCACAGGGAAATTACTGTTGACTTCTTGTTACAGCTCAGAGAAGTTGTTACTCCGAGTAGCAGAGCCAGGAGAGAGGCCAGTCTTCTATTCTAGATGGTGTCTGTGCCGTCGGCCTGATGTCACCAGACGTCCTTTTCTGGATTTCATCCCTGGCCTTGTGAAAGAGACAGATCTGTGAATATACTGAGCTGTGTGGTTAGGTGAAGCCCATCTGCATAAGCACACTCAGCCGATGCTGTACAACATTACCAGTTACATTATATATCAGGACAAGTGGTGTCTTTAGCCGTCAGGTCTGCTCACTAATGGACCAGTGAGAGACTCATGATAGACACAGACTTCGGGACCTGTAGACATAGCTAAGCGTCGCCATCCAGCTTTACTCTCCCTCCCGCGTTACTTAACCCTGCTCTGCCTCAGTTGGCTCCTTGTCAACGGGGATGGTGAAAATAGTCCTCCCTTGTGGCTGCTTCCCGACCAGATGAGCTAATACCTGTCGAGAACAATGCCGAGCTGTGAACACCATCAGCTGGCACTCACCTTAGCGACCCTGTTCGTATTGGCATTCTTTCCCCTCATTCTTTCACCATAAAGCCGGTACAGAGGAGGATCTGAAGCAACATTCCCAGCAGAGGTGCCCACAGCCAGTGAGAACACTGGTTACCTTGTACTGAGCTGGGAGTCACGGTGAGCGGCCAGGATTGCATAACTGCTTAAGACACTGTGTTAAGAAAAAGCCATTTTTATCATACATGTAAAAAAATACTTCAGCCTCAGTAAAAAGGAAGAAGAGAAAAAAATGTGGCTATAAAAGTACACATTTAACTGAATGTTTTGGTCACTAGGGGAGAGTAGTGGGGATTTCTTCAGCTTTGTAAAAACCTGAGAGCTTTTTTCTTTTTTTAAAAAAGCATACACGTTTTGCTTGTATTTCCTTCTCAGACTTAAATGGAAAGGAGACATTATGTGGGAAAGTTTTAAAGTAACTGCAGAAGCATTGATTCTGTTGGGATAGGTGAGAAAATGGAAGAATCAGAATCGCAGAAGGAAGTAAATGGGGTCATAACTTCTTTCTGCATCTTTCTCGTGAGAGTACTACTTGGCAGAGAAGGAAACGGGGAGGAAGTTGTAAGAGGAGATCAGAAAGCGTCCTCGGCTGGGTGCCTGGGTCCAGCCTCCAGAGACTATGGCTCCTGCCCAGTCTCTGCGGTAGAGATTTCAGGGAGACATTCGCAGTGCTGCAGGCTCCGAACGGGAAAGATAGAGTGTCATTACTACAGAATCCTGTCCTGACAATCGAAGGAGATATGGGTAAAATTGCTTTGAGAAGCATAAAGCGTTGGAAAGGCAGAAGAGTATAATGGTTCAAGCAGGAGTTGGCCAGCTCCAAGTTACAGATCGCCTGTGGCATAAACCATGTGGCCTACAAAACCTGAAATACTTACGTTTTGGCCTTCAAATCAACAGCAACGAAAAAGCTGATAGACCCCTTCATGTAGGGCACGGGCTAGTACCAGTTAGGCTGGCTTTGAACCTTGGCCCTGCACCTCCTACTCTCAGACTTTGGGCTGGTTACGTAACTTCTCTGTGTATCAGTCTCACTATCCAGTAAGGAAAAAAAAAAAAAGATGATCCTGATACCAGTGCTACTGGGTGGCCAAGAACACGGAAGGAGTCAGGACACATAACCAGACTGGAGAGCTCCGTGGCCTTGCCTGACACTTATTTGTGTGCCTCAGCTCACCTTCCTGGTAGCTGGGTGTGACAGTGCACACCTGTAACCCCAGTGCTGCGGGAGCCTTCGCAGAGGGTGGCAAGTTCAGCCCAGCCTGGGAGGTTTAACAAGACCCTGTTTAAAAATTAAAAAAAAAGAAAGAAGAAGGATTTTGAATGTAGCTAAGTGTGAAGACCCTGAGTTCATTTCCTAGTCCTGAGAGAACAGAAAAAAAAAATAGCATTTCTGATGTTTCATTAATAATATAGGGTGTTACTTGGTTACATAACTTTTTAAGATTCTGATTCTTTTTTTCTTTTCTTTTCTTTTCTTTTTTTTGAGACAGGGTCTCGCTTTGTAGTTCAGGCTGGCCCTCAGCTCACTATGTAGCCCAGGCAATCCTGGAACTCAGCAAACCTCCTGTCTCTGCCTCCCGAGTGCTGGGATTACAGGCATGAGCCACCACGCCCAGCATTTGTGGTATGTGGTATTGATTGCTGGTGGACCTGAGTCACCACACCCAGCATTGTATGTGGTTATCGGGGATCGAACTCAGGACCTTGCATTTGCGAGGCAGGTACCGGAACCACTGAGCTAAATCTCCGGCCCAACAGTCTGATTCTTTAAAGTGATATTTTATACCAAAGGTTTACACGATTCCTAAATTGGGTGGGAAGTGTAGCTCAGTGGTGGAGAGCATGTATCGGATGCTTAAGGTCCTAGCTTCAGTCTCACTACTAAAAAAATTAAAAACAAATCGCCAGCCGTGAAACTGTGTATCCTGCACTGGGATGAGCAGGACTACTACCTACATACCACGGTGTACACGGGAGACACCAGCACACGGTTTCTGACCCGGGACTCCCAAGATCCACCTGCGTCACACTGGACATAATCTAGCAGTAGCATTTGAGGGGGACTCAGCCAAAAGCAGGCTCCCTTATGAGAGTGGCCAAACGGAAATGAAACTATCAAGTTAGGATTCCACTTTTCATTTCAATAAGGTAGAGGGACCAAAATTATAAGTACGTTGTAATTAAGGTATATTATATGTATTTTAACCATTTAGCCCTCATACCATTGCTGTGGGGTATGTGTTTTTCTTCCCGTTTCAGAAATGAGGAAGTTGAAGCTCAGACGGGTTAGGTAATTTGCCTGAAATGCAGGTGGCAAGGCAGCCATCATTATCCTGCATAATACTGTCAGAAAGAAAGAAATTCAAGTCCTCTGGGTTCAAGTCCCCGCACTTCTCAATATGAACATGAAGCAACTCCTGGATTGCATCGACAGCAAGCTGATATTAATATTGTTTGGTGCAATCACATTAAAATGAGCTTTCTAAATTATTGAGGCGTTGCAGTATTTTCATGTTAACCCGACACTTGGCTTCTCCGAGTACTGCTGACGAGAGTTGTTTCCAATGGTTAAGGACCAGCAGTTTTACGCGCCCATTAGAAATCAGCATGCGTCTAAAAATGCCTCTGCATTTAGTTGAACCCTGTGAGAGCACTCAGCCTATGGTGAGAGCTATTTTAGAATATTCTTCGCAGAAGTCTCTTTACTTTAAGAAGACCTTGTAATGAGCAGTACGTCCCCTGCTTGAGAACAGATTGCTAAAAATGTATCAGCTGTCAAAAATCCAAATTCTGAAAGGTGGACATACACCCTAGAAGAATCTGACTTCGGCTTGCCGAGAGACTTGGACTAGTAACCAGTCCTTTTTTACACGTGGGAGACATTGTTTCTGTTTGGGCCAAGCAGCCTTGTAGGTGGTGAAAATCTCCACAGCACGAGGGCTGTGAATCGCAGGGTTTTTTCATTCCTAGGTGAGAGAATGAGTCCACAGCGTTCACGGCAGCCTCGCTCTTGGTCTGGGCCAAGGCTGGTCCTCTGCCAGGTCTTGTGTACGGACAGGCACACACAGGTTTGCCATGCCAGGCACTCATCTCTGCTTTCCCTGCTGCCACCCTGGGAAACCGGGGACCCACCATGCTTCAGATGAAGTGGGAAATACTAAATTTGTACTTGTAAAATAATAAAAGCTGAGGATGCTCAATGTGGATGAGCATAGAATATGATATTCCAGGTCTGTCTGTTCACAGAAACCTCGGTTCACTTTTTGGTCTTTTTTTTTTTTGAGACAGGGTCTCGCTTTGCAGTTCAGGCTGGCCCTGAGCTCACTATGTAGCCCAGGCAAGCCTGGAACTCAGCAATCCTCCTGCCTCTGCCTCCCAAGTGCTGGGATGACAGGCGTGAGGCACCACACCCGGTCATTCTTTGGTCTTTTTAATTTTTTCTTTTTTGGTACCGAGAACTGAACTCAGGGCTTTGCGTTTGCCGGGCAGGCGCTACACTCCTGAGCTACATCCCTGGCCCTCTCAGTTGACTCTGAGAGACCCTCCCTTTACCTTTCTATTTGTTCTCAGACACTGGAAAGCCCCACTTCCTAGCTCTCTGACTATGCCAAGCTGTGAGTGTATATTTCCTGAACCGTGGAGTGCATAGAATTCTTACCTTTCTGGTCTCACAGACTTTGTGAGAATCCACTAAAATGCTGTCTGTTGTATGTAAGTAGAGGGATTATGGCATCTAATTTTTCTCTGATGAAGTTACCAAATAACAAATTGATAATGTAATTATTTATTGGAAAGCCTCAGTATTCTGACCATTATTAGTTACTCATCACAAACAAACATTCCTGAAACTGTCCTATAAATCAGTTACGATGTGGGCTTCCTCCTGCTGCTAGTGGTGTGGTGGTGGGAGTAGTACTTATCTAAAATTTATTAGGACCACTATTCTAGTAAACAGGGATCTTGGGAAACTTTCACTTTTTTATTTCCCTTGAGCTTGATTGTATAGACGAGAAATATCTACCTTGCAAAAGTGTGTCTGGTGAGGGTGTACCTTTTTCTCCTCCGTGTGTAGATTATCATGTTTTGTTTAATTCAAACGCGTAAGGATTTGGAGATTCTAACCTCTGGAGTGAGTCCAGTCTGTTGCTTGACTACGCTGTTGTCAGGTTCCGCTTAGCGCTGTTGTACTGAGCGGAGTCCCAGGCCTGTCACCATAATCCCCAAAGCCCGTGGGGTCGGTTGTACAACAGCTTCCTACAGATGAGGGAGCTGACAGGTGGTTTCACGTTTTGCACATCTGGGCCTAAAACAAAGGACTGAATTCAGCAGTTACTGTCTTCAGCAGCGTCTCCATCTCAGACTCTTGCAGTCACAGTGTCTTTCAGCTGTGCATTTCAGCTCTGGGTTATTTATGAGAGTATCTTATAGCCCAGTGTGTCACAGGAATCCAAGCAAGTATTTCCCCAATTTCAAGCTTTACCAGTTAGCCGTCTTGAGGTTTCGTCTCCTTACATAAATGTGTAAAGGTTCATAGGCAACATGCCTGTATTTTCAGTTGTTGCTCTGGCACAGACAATAATTATCATATATCAACTATGAAGCAAAATTATAATGAAAAATGTTTTCGTTATTATGTAATATCCAATTTTCCCATATAGCTACGATGTGAAGAGATTATTTTCAATGTCCATTTGTTTTATGAAATATTTGTAAGTTATCAACAAAAAAATTAAAAGGAAGAAAAAAGCTTTCTGCAGTCTACCTCACCTAAAATAATGACTCATAGTCCAAGTTTTACTTCAACTTTTATTTCAGCAACACTGGTTGTGTTTCCTTGAGTGGGTCAGGTTACCTCTGTGAATCTCATTTTTCTCAGTGAAAATGAAAGCTCAGACTGCCTGAATTTTATGACTTCTTCCAGATACTATCCTAGGTCAGTCTTATTCTTCAGAGTTACTTTGAACATAGCAATTATAAAATTTTATATAAACCTTTTTTTTGAGACAGGGTCTCGCTTTGTAGTTCAGGCTAGCCCTGAGCTCACTGTGTAGCCCAGGTAAGCCTCAAACTCAGCAATTCTCCTGCCTCTGCCTCCTGAGTGCTGGGATCACAGGCGTGAGCCACCATGCTTGGCACTGTGGTATGTGGTATTGATTGCTGGTGGGCGTGAGTCACCACACCCAGCATTGTATATGGTTATCGGGATTGAACTCAGGACCTTGTGCTTGCAAGGCAGGTGCTGGAACCACTGAGCTCAATCTCTGGCCCTATATAAACCTTTTTTAGGAATGTGCTGTTTAAAACTAAACCACTCTCCTTGAAATGGAATGCTGTTTCAGGGTCTAATTTGTTTATTCTGACAAAGATGAAGATTCTATTTAAGCCAAATGGAATTTAGTTATTTTAATAGCAGATTTTTAGGTAGTCTTACCAAAATTATGCTACTGCGAAATTTCTGTGAAAAATTATACAATCGTATAAGTCATGCCAAGTAATCATTCACAGTTAAAAAATATTATCAAACGTGCTTTTTATAGTTAAAAATAATAGAGAATTTCCTATCAATATACAGTCTACTCAACTGTAAAAAAAAAAAAACGGCCTTTGGCCACCTCAGCCAAAACTGTTTTGCCAAAGGTAAACACGAATTCTGCGTTTATTTGCACAGCGTGCCCTGCTTGCACAAGGTGGGCCTGTCTCCCTCTGTACAGTATCGGTGTGTTGCCCTGACGATTCAATCTGCAAACCCCAAGTCCCTGACCCAGGAGAACTCTGTTGTCGGAAAGCTTGGAGGAAACCACATGACACTGTAACACCTGTGTGGTGGCCCCAGAGGTTTCCCTTGTAGAGCGAGTGAACGTGATTGAAGGAAAACAGCAAACCCTGCTGACCCTCCTCTAGAAAGCAAGATCTCTCACAGAGATAGTGTATGAATTTCTAGTTCTGGCATCTGGGGAAAAATACCTCACTTAAAAAACCTTGCTCTGGGGGAATGAAGGAGGTTGTATCTTCTCTTCTTTTTCTACTGCATTCTAATCTACAGCCAGGTCAATGGCACAGTATATTCATGATCTATGTGTACAGAATAGGAGAATGAAGCTATAGTGAGTAATACAAAAAGCTACTTCTTCTGTGTCTTGATTAAAACAACCCACTTGTGGTTGCATGGGTGTCAGCTTGAGCTTGTCTTTGTGGCTTCTTTTCCGCTCCTCACTTCAATCCATCATTGCAGAGCGCACAGAAGAAGGAATATATATAGTGCCCTGTGCTTGCTTAGGCCTTAGCAAATATCAATTCATCACCAACTTGGCCCTACAAGGGACCATTCATTGGCATGTCAGAACATTACAATTTACCCAGTGTTCCCTGGTGTCGAAGGAGTCATATGACCGGATCACAAAACAAAAAGAATTCCACAATATGTTCCTGGAGTTATTAATAAAAATAACTGCTGCTTGACAGGAAAGACATATGGTGGATTTAAGATACATGGGTGCAGTATTTTAATTTTTTTTTCCTGCTTCAGCGGGCGGGGGACGGAAGGAGAAACTAGGCACCACAACCCTTCAACCCTAAGAAGCCATTGGGGAGGTGTTTGGGTCTTCACGAGCTTCCTATTCCATTGCTCTGCCATGGAGCCCTTGTAATACGACAATGAATAAATGTAATCAAAGCAATTGGCTGCCTGAGATCTTTTTTAATGCACTGCTTTGGACGCGGTACATATGCTGCGCAAATAAATAGGAAATTAGTGTTCCTGTTGGAAGGGTTTGGTGAGGATGAGTGATTTGTCTTGCTTATGAAAGGTGCATACATTTCCGCTCCGAGCTGTTTATCTGTCGGCCCCTTTCTGCTTATGGATTCAGAGATGGGATTCGTCATTTGTCATTGCCTGAGCAGATGTGCCGGAGACGGCCGGATTGATCCATGAAGCCGAGCAGCCCAGCCGCACCAGTGCCACGAGGACAGCCCCTACAAACCGCATTATCTCTCGAGACTGTTGTCTTCTAGTTTTTTTCCATACTGCAGGGGAAAAAAAAGAAGAGGAGGAGGAAGAAGAAGAAGAAGGCTGCCCTTTTCTACTTTTCAGTCCTGTAGCTAAAAAAATTGCCACTTTTAGTATAGCTTAATGGAAATGGGAAACAGCCCACTCTTTCTGGGTTGGGAAATTACCGAAAACCCATTTTTCTAAAGGCCCATTCACTTCTGGCCACGAATTTATCTGATGTTGAGTTTCAATTAAAAACAAAACACTAAACTGAGGATTTCAGAAGTGTCATTTGCTTTGTTGGCAAACTGCTACAGACGAAATTTCCTCTCAGTTCATAGAAATTATTTCCACCAAGACATTAGGAGGCAAGAGACAGTGGTTCATGGGAGGAAAATAATGGCTTTCTAGAAGCTCAACTTGCTTTCAGTCTGTGCAAAAGGCCTGTTGAAACCGAGTTGATTACAGAGCCGTCAAAGGCTCTTCTGGCCAACGAAACTCCTTTGCACTTGTGGACTGCTGGAAATTGGTGTCTGATGCCAGTGGATTGAAGAGCTCAACGCGAGCTGCTTGGGAACCCCGTGTGGCTTCCGGCCACGAGTTCTGGACACTGGCCTGAAATCATTAACTGTCTAAGAGCCGCAGTGCCCTCTGAGGGCCTCAGGAAGAAGAAGCGCATCCTCATTATTAATTAGTGAACAGCCCCCAGGGAAGGGGCAGGGCTGGCTTCTATCCGGAAGCAGGTTGGGGCAGCCGCTGCCCCCTGCAGTCGCAGGCGTGGCATGGCGTGGCGTGGGGTGCTCTAAGCTTTCACTGCCTTTCTGTCTTGCTTCGGATGCAAATATTTTCCTTCAGGTGACTTTTTCTTTGTCTGATTAGTAAAAAACAGAACAAAACAAAAAAATAATTTCATACTTAACATTCCTAACGTGGAAGGCCACCAGAAGTACCACACGTGTTTTGGGGAATGGGATCCCCAACGCTAGACACACACTTTTCACAGCCAGCATAAGGCTTCTGGCCGGGCTCTGATGCTGTGACTGGCTCCCACACACGTCTTCAAGACAGACAAGGTGCATGAGTGACTTTAATTCTTCAGCTGAGGCCCAGGCAGGGTGCTAGGAGGTAGGAATGGGCCTGCAGTTGCTTCTTATTTACCTGTTAAATGTTGTCAATCGTGTTTGTCATTAGTATTTTTTTTTCTTTTTGAGTTATGCAGCTTCAAAGACAGAATAAAAGATGGAGATGTGGGAGTGATAACCAATGTACCATTAAAGACAGGGGCTTTGGCTCAAGTGGTACTGCACCTGCCCTTGGAAGCACAGGCCGGAGTTTGTTACCTGGCACCACCAGAAACAAAACAAAACATGGAAGACATTTCATAAGATGAATGGCCAGACAATGGTCTTCTCTGACGTTTATTTTATGTCTGAGAAGGTTGTTCAGGTTGGTTTCAGCGTACGTTTGTATGGCCGTAAACACGACGGGGCTCATGCTGTGCATTTGGGTTAAGGTTTGAAGACGGATCTGGTCTCAGAGCCCCCGGAGGATGGCCCGGAAATAAAGAACGGTACCGTGAGCCGCGCGCCGTCGCTGTGGGGCGCTGCGAGAGGTCAGAGGAAGGAGCGGCCACTGCAGCGGGACGGGCCTGCGCTCCGCTCTTAGCCATTAGAGCTGTGAGAATAGACGCTGAACATGATCTCGAGCGCTTACAAGGGTTTCCTCATTTGCTCTTTTCCAAGTGCTGCTTTCGTGTCATTTGAAATTCAGGGCTTGACTTGAATTCACAGCACACAGCATCTCTGAGAATATACTCGTTCCTGGTCTGTGGGGAGCCTTGGGTCAGGTACTCCAGAGGTCACCCCCAAAACATGTGGCCCTGTTTTTCTTGGTTCCCAGGTGTTCACGGGGCACGACAGCTCCGGGATGCTTTGGGCCCTGCCCTCAAGAGATTTCCCAAGCCTCCCTGGGCTGAGCCCTAGCTTTTACTCAGAGTGTTTTCTTCAGCAAATGCAGCATCTCCTCCACCAAGCTGCCTTCACAACTGTCTGATTGAGCGCCAGCAAGTGCTTGCTAGGAGGGAGAGCCTTATGGCCCATTTTCTCAGTTTCCTAAATGATCTTAATTGCTTGAGTGAGGAGGCATCCCTTCTAAAGCTCCCTCCCACCAGGGGTGATTCGCACAGTAACGAGGTTTAGATTACCCAAATGTCAGGCCCCCACAGATACAATGGGCTTCCCCTTCGGGCCCACCTGATAAGCTGATTCTCTTTCAAATACCTGTGCTGTCCAGAGCCCTGTCTCTTGAGTGACACCCCATTCTCAGCCCACTGAGGGATCAGGACACAAGTACTGTTCTGTACCTTTATGATATTTGGGTATGGAATGCTAGCTACTCTTAATTCCGTTGTACAGCATACTAAGTATTAAAATATGCCCATAATAGCCTCATCAAAGTGAATAGTCAGTTGTAGTTGAAAGTTATAATTGCAGTTTAGATTTTGGCTTAATGGATTCTTGAGAATGGGAGATGTAAAAACAAATTTTAAAAAATTATCCTTTGGATTATCCACCACTTTTACTTCCTCTGCAATTCTTGTCCTTTCTTTTAGTCAGCTATCTTCTCAACTTTAAAAAAAATTACACTGTCTATAGATATTTTATTTAATGAGAGCACTTCTATAAGAAGAGTAAATGAATAGAAAACAGCTAAATTAAACACACATGCACTAAAAATAAAGCATTGGAATGACTTGCCATTGCCAGCATGTTCTTTGTATGAATTTTAGGGTGAGGAAAACGCTTCCCCTCATTTCTATCCAGCCATGAGAAAAAAGTAGAGGCAGAATAGCATTGTCATATTCAAAAAAAGAAATGATTGACGGTGTCACTTAAATTCAAATGTCTCCTTAAAATAAATATAAAAGGGTCTTTGAAGGAGTTGCTTTGAAAAATCTTTTTTTTCCCTTCACCTAGAGTCCCCAACTTTTGTTCCTTTCTACTTTGTTCTCTGACTGATGGGGGATTTAGCTCCTATCAGAGCGGGGCTCGGGGAAAGTCCGCCCCTGGCTCAGAGGCTGCCCAGAGCGGGCGCTTCCCTGCTGGCTTCCACGGGTTCTCGGGAGCTCAGGCTGTGCATGTGGCAGCACTGTGAGTTCGGAAGCCGGCCTCGTGCGGGGCGTCGCTTTCTTGTAACTTGTCCCGATCCTCTTCCCTGGGACGATGTGAACTTGGGGAGAACGAGTCTCTTCTGTGCCGTGTGTAAAGATTCGCGAGGCAAGCCTGTGTGCTTCACAACTGAACTAATATCTACTAACATGAGATTAGCAGCCTCCCTTCCTCGTCTAGATAATGTGAAAGCTGACAGACATCGCTCTAAGCGGCAGCCAGGGTTTCTGGGATCCCGGGGCTGGCACGAGTAGGGTCCGCTGATAACAGGCCGAGGAGTTTTCGCCCTCCCTCTACACACATCCACCCTGTGTGCCCGCAGAGAAGGCCTGGCCCCGTGCCTGCCCCCCAGCCCTCCGCACCCTCCACCCCAAGCCTCACGGAGAAGTCACGTGACTGGTTTAGGAGCAGCGTGGATGCAAGGTGAAGGCTCCACTTTGAGCACCTGGAAATCTGAGCTCACCTCTTTCACTTTCAAAGGATGACTGTATCCTTTCATTACCACCTTTTACTAATTTGACGGCGGCTACTTTTGGCCTTTCCACAGGAAGTGCTCGCTGTACTCACAGGACCAGAGAAAACAGAGCTCTTATCGGAATTGACATGATGTTCTTTCTGGCAGTTTTCGTCTCAGTACAGCGTGGGGGACAAGAAGCTCTCATTTCCTGTTCTTTAAGACTTTGACTTTTTCTGTAGTCTTATGATGCTAAGAATTTTCAACTTATACGCAACTTAAAAAGATAGCCTGTGACACATGCGTTTTTTACTACTTGCATGAGAACTTATGGCTTCCAAGAGTATTTGCTCTTTCTCTGCAGCCCAGATACAAAAAGTAAAAATAAAAGACTATTAACTGATGCAAAAATAATCTAGATGGCTAAAGATAACCTTATACCAAAGAGAATAATTATAGCCTAGGTTGTTTTCTACACGTCAGCCATGAAAATTCCCACATGTAACACAGCCATGTTCCCAAAATATAACTCTGACTTTTAATCAAGTATAAAATGTGTAAGTTTAGCTTCTGGCTACTTAGAAAATTGTTTCTTTTTCTTCGTCGTAGTTTGTAGAGACTGAGGTGGAGGAATGTGCCAGCGAGACATTTCTGGCCGGACAAACTAGACCTTGCAGTGCAATCTATAACTAATGTAAGTTTCAGATCAATATCGTGTTAGAGAAAACGGATCATACCACTGTATTTAATGTACTCTGTATTTTTCAAATTAGTTTATGGAGTAACTGTGGTGATTCTTCTTAATTTCCAGTTTTAGAGATACGCACATTCTGTTTTTTAATCATAAAATTTATAATTTCTAACATTTAAAAAATTAATGAGTTGAACTCAGATAATTGCTATTAACATTTTGATGCATTGACTTTCAGTACTTTTTCAGTTTATATATGAAAGTTTTGACTTTTTCAATTTAGCTTAATTATAATGTGAATATAATTTTGCAAGAATTTTGTTGGTATTATAATTTTTATCTACCACAGATAAAATCTTTATCAAGTTAATTTTTAATTAAAAATTTAAAAGGAAATATTCACTTATAGTCTGATGATTTTCTTAGGAGCGAGGCCAGAGTGGAACTTTCTCAGTCTATGAATATTTTGCATATTTTAATGTATATTGAATAATTAATTTTGATATGCTCTTAAAATTTTTATTTTTTAAGTATTTGAGTGTCGAGTGATCTTTTCACTGGCTTTACTTGTAGCGACAGTGATTTACTTGCTACATCTCTGATTGTTCCACTGATATGGCATTTTCCTATATGATGTATAATTACATTATTTCTTCTGTCTGCTGTATTAAAATTATTGCACAAAGTTATGCAGTCGTTTTTTCAGTGACATCATCTTCATTTTAGTGAGATGTTTTTCCTTTTCTTAATATGTAAAAGATCAGGTTGCTTTGATAATGTATTCTTTTATAACTTTGCAAGCTTAAATAAACTAGTTTGTCATGCATTCACAATCTGGTTTTAGATCACATTTTAGGAGAACTAGTGTGCACTTCTGTCTTGATCACATATTGTAGTCATGGGCATAATTATGTACGTTCTTAAAGCTCTGGAGTCGCTTGCAGTGTGTTTTCCTCGTCTGCGTTTTATTCTTCCCCCTCCCCCCGCAGCCCCAGGATGGATCCTCGCCTCCCTGGAGGCCATCTGTCAGGTCGTCTGTCTGAGGAGTTCGCATTCCCTCGCTCTCTCAGAATATCCAAACACAGAGCCCATGGCTAGCAAAGCTGATGCGTCTGTCTTTGAGAAGGGCAGACTTAACACCCTGAGGATCCCTGCCCGCGGTCTGAGACAAGCCACCGGCTAAGGTCGAGTTCCCAGAAGTTGTGACCTCCAGCTCTGGCGTGGTTCTTCCTTCGGCGGCTCCTCTTTGCACGCCTTTTCACCTTGGAGATTTCCTCCGGGCCGTGATGGCCGGTTTGAATCCTCTTTAAGAGCTTTCAGGCTCAGCTGCTCCTCCTCTCGCAGCCTGATCCCCTTGAATCTTGCTTCCCTCCGGAAGCGCGGGCTCCAGACCTGTTTCGGCCGTGGATTCAGCAGGTTACAGGAAACCACACCGCGGCTGGTGCTTCCCATGGCTCTCTTTCCAGCGAGCCCCTCATGGATACGGAGTTGGCAAAAACCGTTCACATTCCACTCCCTCCGCAAATGGAGCAGCTCTTTGGAGCACCATAAATTACATTAGCGCATGCGTGGTATCAAACAGTCCGGGCATATAAAGCACGATTATCTAACGATCAGGATCGCATTCGAAGAACCCAGTGTCTCCCAGGCAGCTCCCTGGCATACACTGGTATGATGGGATGGGTCTGGGATGCGGAGGGGATTTTGAAGCGTCCTCTGTCATCAGGGCACACTCTGTGCGTTATCCCGTGGAGACTGCGAAGGTTGTTGCTTTTGTTCTCATGGATGCAGTTATGCACTGTATAAGCCAGAAATACAGAAACCATACTAAACCAGCCCTAACCAAACAAAGAGAAAGGCCGATTGTCTCAAAGGCGCGTATTCCCTCTTAGCTCTGACAACCAAGACCTCGATCTTCCCGTCATGTCACTGTAACTGAATTCAGAATTTACTGCTGGCATCTAAGGGTGAACGTTGCACAGAGCACCTACTTCCTCTCCTCCAGAACGTTTTATTCCTTCCTGCAGATCCTGGTGAATTTTGTCTCCAGGATACTGTTACATAGTTTGTAGGGCAGAGTGAACCCTGCAGGAACTCTCAGCTCTGCTGTGCGGTGAATTCTCCAAGGTCGACCCTCCCAGGATCCAGGTCCTCTGAACTTGACTCCTCCTTCCGTGTACATGGCGCCTCTCCCTCAGGTTATCCTTACGTTCCTTGGTTCTGTACCATTTAATTTGAGCATCCAACATTTGTGTCTGTGCTCAATGCGATTATAATCTTGTAGAAAGTGTACAGTGCTCTGTACTTGTCTGAGTGGGAATCCTGGCATCTTACATACAGTAGACAGTAAGTATTTCAAAGATGAACTTGTTATTTCTTTTTAAGAAGATGAATTTGAATTGGGTGTATCTGAGAGGAGAATCTTGGTGCTCCTTATGTTGAATAAAGCTAACTGCAACAGTAAACGTTTCTTGACTTTAAAGTGTATATTAAAATTAAAGTTAAAATTGGGACTATATCCTCTGTGGAATTACTTTGAGGCTGAACTTTCCCAATGGGCTGTAATGAGCTACACTTCTACAGAATGTCTGCCTGAGCTAGCTTTACCCTTCTTTTAGGACTCAGACAGAGGTCTGGCCTATCAAGACTTCCCGCTTTTTAACCTCAGTCTGCTCCCTTTCTGCAGTCCTGGAGGACAGCTGACTTTCCTCCATCGTTGACTGTAAATACTAGAGTGTATAATATGCTAATCACTGTGTATATCTGACTTTCTTCCATAACTAGCCTGCAGCCTCCTTTGAGGATGGTAGTTTAATCCCTTCGCACACTACACAATAATTAGCGCGATGTTTGCCCCTGGATTGAGGGGAAAGTATTCAGAAATTTCATTTGCCTCACTCTGTTACCTAATAATTTGTGGGAGCTGAGTAAGTCATTCTACCTTCCTGAACTTCAGTCTTTTCATAAGTAAAGTGCTCACGGTCTCTCAGCATTAATGTCCTGAACATTAAATAAGATTAAGGATAAACGAGTGTCTTACATTTGTAAACCAATATACTAATGGAATAAACTATTATTGTCCCTCGATCAACATAAATCAAAACTATTCTTTATCCTCATGAGTAGAAGTTCTCAGAGTGTGTTCTGTTTGTTTCCAAACCAAGAACAGTGGCTGGATTATAGTTAGTGCTGAAAAAAGTTTTGGCCTAATATATTGCTAGGCAGAGTGGAAGATGTCTTAGCTTCTGTTTTATGTTTTGTTTGTTTTTTTTCTTTTTTTTGAGACAGGGTCTCGCTTTGTAGTTCAGGCTGCCCTCAGCTTACTATGTAGCCCAGGCAAACCTGGAACTCAGCAGTCGTCCTGCCTCTGCCTCCTGAGTGCTGGGATTACAGGTGTGAGCCACCACACCCGGCACTGTGGTATGTGGTATTGATTGCCGGTAGGTGTGAGTCACCACGCCCAGCATTGTATGTGGTTACCCAGGATTTGCGCTTGCGAGATAGGTGCCAGAACCACTGAGCTAAATCTCTGGCCCATGTTTTATGTATTTTTAATAAATACTTTCTGACTCAAGAAATTGCACATTTTACATTTATCTGCATTTTAAGGGAGGTATATTTACCATCTATTAGACAAGATAGGGCATGATCAGGGTGGTATGGCCATAGAATTGACCATCCATTAGAAATAAGATTATAAAAAGTATGCTAGGTTTTCTGGGACAAAAGAAAACTCAACCATATATTGAATATTTTTAAATAACTGTACACATGACCACAAGCAGCAAGAAGATGTAGTTGAGTGGCTTGTGGCCAGAAATAAGGGAAATGATTCAAAACAAATTTTAATTCTTTTATATCAGTAATTTTCAACCCAATTCTTTATTAGAATCACATGGGTTACCTAAACAGAGTTCAGCTGTCTGGACCCTGGACCCATCAAATTGGGACTTGTACTTTGTGTAGAAGGTCAACCATTATCGCTTGCAGAGAGTGGTGTAAAGTGAGCAGATTATTTGGAGATTTCTGCCACCATTTAAAGTCTTAAGACATTCGATTCTTCTCTGGCCATCAGAACAGTACAGGAAGAGTTGAACCGCTTGGGTAGCTGCACCTGAGTCTTGCGAAGGGTCGTGAGCACCGTCTCCAGTCAAGTGCACTGTGCTGAGCGCGCGGACTTGCCCAGCATTGGCTCCTGCCACCGGGAAGTGTCTGGCTGTCCACGGTGGGATGCAGAGCACGGCGTGGACTCAGAGGGGAGAGGGAGCGCACTGCGCCGTGGAAGAGCAAAGCAAGGGTGACATAGCGTGGGTGTAGGTTATATGGTGAGGAGGCTCTTATTATGAAAGAGGCTTTGTTAGTACTTCCTTGACCTTTCTATACAGTGACTGATCCATCAATATTAATTGTGAATAATGATGGTGATGATCTTCACCACTAAAATCAATTACTGGCTTGTTTGTCCCAAAGAACCTCAAGAGACAACTGTCACTGAGTGAGAAAATAGACCAGAAAATAGACTATATTCCTTAGATGTGATTTTTCTGCATCTGGATATGACTTCATATAGCTGATAAAATTATTTCTGCCACTGTGAGATAACATTATATTCTATTGTTGATGTAAGAATACCTAGTTTCTGTTGTCCATGGTGTTCTTATTCTTTTTTTTTTTTTTTTTTTTTCCGGAACCAGGGATCGAACTCAGGACCTTGCACTTGCCAGGCAGGCAGCACCCACCACCACTGAGTTACACCTTCAGTCCCATTGTTCTAATACATTTAGTGGAGATTGTCCTATTTTTTTCTTTTAAAAATTGTATTGTTTTATTAGTGTGTGAGTTTTATTTTCCAATCTTTTAAAATATTTATTTCAATCTCATCTTTTTTTTTTTTTTGTCTTTTACCTCTAGTCATTTTAGTCTTAGGGAGGGTGCAGTGAAGTCTATATACTGCATTGTAGGAAGACTCCTTTGAAGTTCCTCAGTATTATTTATCACCTGGTACTACTGGTAAATTACTTTCTTTTTAAACTGCATGCTGTGTTGTTTGTTAGCTGGGGGGTCATTAGGCCTCCAGTCTCTTTCGCCTGAGTCTACAAATAGTCATTGTTAACCTTGTATGTGTGACATTTATTTTTCCTTTCTAAGTCTGCAGGCCTTTATCTACCTATCCACCACTGCTGAGTGCCGTTCTGCCATTACCAACCTCTCTTGGACAATAAGGGTTATTATCCTCCCTTTTTACCCCAGGTAGGAGAGATAGCCAAATGAAATAAGCCCTAATACGTTTCCCCTTTCCCTCAAAAAGGCATACACATAGTAGATTATATCGTATTTTTCTCTCAGAAAGCATAGAAAGTCACTTTTAAAAGAAAACAGAATATTTGCCTTAGTGACAAACTTCCATTATGCTTTTATTTATTTATTTTTCATGAAAGCGATTCATGCTTTATAGAGTCAGTCTCCCTTTGAAGCTCTACCATTTCCCTGTCTATCAGTTTTGTTTTCCTTTAGAACATCATTTGATTGACAAATTTCCTGGTATCCTGTTCAGCTGTCAGATTTTGATAAGCTTTCTGTGGAGCTCATGCACACTCTTCATTTCCCCCCAAACCAGTGCTATTTCCCTCACCTGCAGTGGACCAGGAATAACTCGGGATTACAGTCTGGCACTTCTAGCCAGGGTTTTGGCTTTGGCTCTGCAGAACAGATCACAGAGCAGACATAATATGTGTATAAACATCTAGAGACGCTAGTAGGTTGTGGTCAGCACAAAAGCAGAAAATCCTGCAAAATGCTGAGTGTATTTACGATGGCATGTTCCATCTATCATGGAAACCACAAGGAGTGTTAAAAAATGAACTAGATTTACATTCCTGATCACCAGTTGCTCTCTAGATAAAAGAGTAATTAAGAGCGCATGCAGTTTGCGTGTGTTGCTGTCTCTTAGCTCGTGTGTCTACATGGAAACACTCACCCACATACACAAAAGGGAAGAAGCCCCAAGTGAGGTTCCTTCCATGAGAGAGATAGCATCAGACCTCTCACCGTGGATACATCCTCAGGCTCTGTTTATGGTGAAAGTCAAGATCTTGAAGTGTTTGCTGCTCCCAGGTTTAATTGGTTTTATCTGCTGTTATCATAACAGCCTTATCTCTGTAGACAGTTGCATGGGTAATATTTGGAGATCGGGATTCAAGCCCAGACACTCAGTGTCGTGCAGCAATTACACGTTATTTGATAGTTTTGTGTGTCGCTCAGGTGCTGGGGAGCTGCTGCCTCTGGCTGACAGTCTTTATAGCGTTGTAAAATAGTTCTCGGGGGAAATCCAGGTATGGAAAGCTTTCCGAGGAGAAAGGCCTTGAAAAGCCAAGGTAAAGTACGGTTTAGGCTCTCGGCGGTTCCACTCATTGACTGTTGCCTAATGACTATGCATTTCAAGTCTGAGAGATGTTTAATTATTCCTGTCATTGCATTTTGGTGAAAAGATAAGGAAGCCGTATGGCTGCGTGACACGGATGCTGATGTGTATTTTGGGGGGAGTCCATTTAATGGACAACATTGTTTTCCACTTGCTCCATTTAATCCCTGTAGTGGAGCTACATAAAACGTACCCTGTATAGGAAAAGTCTTGGTGGATATTTAACTGCATGGATCTAATTAGATGCACAGCCAGACTTTCCCCAAATGATTAACTGGCAAGATTAGGTAGACCTTCCTGTGTTTTGTTGGGATTTGGGCTTTCTTCTTTAAAATGAGTTTCTGAAAGTAGAAATGGAGGCAAAGCAAGCACTTGACACAGCTAAGGTTTGAAGAGTATTATAGTTATTCTTCTGGGCTTTTTCAGGAGTGGATTACCTCTTTAACTTTCTGTGGCCTGTGTGGGGGAGATAGGAGAAGCCTGATTCCGACTTCTCTGTAGGTGAAGTGCGAAGTGTTCTGCTCATTACATGTTTTAATTGCTCAGTTGTGTGTGGAATGTAGATTAACTGTAACCCTGCAAAAAAGATCCCCCCCTTCATATCGAGGGCAGCAAAGATGAGAGACAATAGGATGACAAATGAGATCGCTAAGTGGAGCCCTGATCAATAGAGAGTGCTGCCCATTTGGGTAATGGACACCCCTGTCATCGCAGCTGTTAAAGAATTCAGCAGAGATGAGTCCCCAAAGGTCTGAAAAGTATGAGGCGTCCGATACAGGAAACATTACCACCTCCCTCCCGCAACCCCAATAAATAAAAGGGTGCATCTCAGGAGCTCCGTCTTTAGCTGCAGTAAGCTGTCGTGCGTGGGATTTATTGTAGTCTATTTTCAAAAATCTGTGCACGAAGCAAAAAGACAACCTGGAGACTGGGGTGGGGGTAGGGGCCGGGGGATGCTCTTTGTCTTGATGGTGGTGCGAACACCTCAGGTAGCCCTGTGTGTTGAAAAGAAACGTCTTCAGATTTGAGATTATGAGGTTATTCAAAGCGTGCTCTGACAACGTTCTCCCGTCCATCCGGTGGCTTCAAGTCCGTGTACTTAGCACCCAGGAAGCTTGACGAATGCCCTTTGTGAGAAGCCACGTGGCGGGGTGGTTACTGTGCTGACCCGCCTTCCCCAGCCCGATCGGTGCCATCCGGTGACGCGTCCAGGTCTGCCGGAGAACTCTTCACGGTCTTTCCTTCCTAAATGCCTTCCATCTGGTCGGTCTCTGCTTCAGCCGGGCGCCAGCTCCTTCTGGCCCGTGTGGAAAGCTGGAGGCTGACAGAGTCTGTCTTTCCAGTCTTGCTGCTGCTCATTCCCGGCTCTCTCCCTCAGAGGTTGCTGTTCCACTGGCGGCCAGCTTCCCTGCTGCCGTGTGTGTGTGTGTGTGTGTGTGTGTGTGTGTGTGTGTGTGTGGATTTCCGCTGGGAAGAGGAGTGTCGTAGTGTCATAGTGTCGTTTCGCTGGGCAGTCAGGTGTGGGTCATTAATTTCCAGTGCTGTTGTTTAACTATTAATAATGAGGTCACAGCCCCAGGGCCGGCCGGACTCTACCTGTCAGATGTCTCCCGTCTCCCAGCAGGCCGTTCACCTTTAGTCAGACCTCGCACTGATAATGGTCCGTGCGCGTCCACACACCATTGCCTCATTGCTTCGCCTCAGCTTCTCTTGGGTAAGAAATAATTCCTGCCGCCCATGTCCCCAGTCATCCATCTTCACTGGGGCCCATAAAACAAAGCCGTTCCCATTTTCCATTAACCTCTCTGTCCTGGAACTTAGAGGCACACATACTTTCTGTTCTTCCTCAGCAAGTGGCATCTCTTTGCCATCACACGCAGCGCGTCTTAAATTAGGCAGACAGGCAGCCGTCACCCCTGTTGACCCATCCCCCTACTTTACCTTTTATTTCTCTCCTATTTACCACGGCAGTGGATAACTTGTAGAACTCAGTAAAGTAATTCACAAGTGTCAGCATCTTTATTATATTGCAGCCAGCCGCAGAAATCGTCACCTGAAGGGATATCTACTAAATCAAGATTTCTGTAGCATAAGCACTGTAAATGAATTCCTGCACGCTACATTATTATTTTTATAATGTCTTTATTAAAAAAAAGAAAAGAGAAGAGGCCCATTTAGAACAAGTATAGCATGTGTGAGGACTGAAGGATTCCTAGGATTATAGTCCCCCCCCCCAAAAAAAAATGTGTATTAGTTTCTAAACTCCAATTTCTGGCCATTTGGAGCCACATGCAAGTCAGCAGCCACCTTCCGTTTGGCCATGGACTTAGCAGCACCCCAGGGGTCATTCCCAGGGCCTCGCCCCCTCCTGTGCTTCAGAGTGACGCAGAGAAGTGTCTGTTCTGCCTGACAGCTCTTCAGGTGTGGGGAGTTGGGGTCGCGTTTCCTCAAGCAGCGTCTCTTCGGCCTCAACCTCTAGTGTTTTCCAGCCACTTCTGCATCTGCCCTGCATTCTGCAGCAGCTCCACCCTCCCGTCTGTCCCTTCCATTGTCACCAGACGTTTAGAAGGGGCATCCCAAGCACTGCTATGGGGTGTGGCCTGGCTGTAGAGAATAAAACTACAGGCACTGTTTCTACCCTTCGGTTGGACTCTAGGTTTGTTCCATTTTTATGCAGTTGGTCAGGATTAAACTAGGAATTGGGAACAGCTCCCTCGTCCATTGTGAACTTGCAGCTGACCAGATTCCCTCAGACTAACGAACACATTAAGTTAGAGAGCTGTCCCCTTTGGGCTCATATTTAGATGACCCTTTTGAACCCAAGTGTGGGACTTAACATCTTATGGAATCCTAAATCTAGTGGCTTTTACAACTCTGATTCACTGGCAAATTTTATTTTAAAAATTCTGTGTGTAGGTAGTGTTTTTACGTTAAGTATATGGATATGGAAAAAGGGAATAACAACATGTCTGGTTAGTCTTTAACAGGAAAGACAATGCACAGGTAAAACTGGGAGATATTAAGTGATTTACATGAAGCCAAGACACAACATGGCACGACCGAGAATTGACCGCAGATCTCCAACTCCTCTCCTCTTTTCTCTCTGCCTTGATCCTCATATTGAATTTCATATGTTCACTTGTTTTCCAATAAGTTTCACAAATTTCCAGTATTTTCTATATAGGCCATTTGAAATCACAGCAGAACCACAGAGTAGAGGGTACAAACAAAATGTTCTTGTGGTGGAGACAAGTTGCGCTGTGCACTACTTGTGATACTGTGTGAGCATTTGTGCAGAGGCTTTTGCTTCTCTTACCTTCCAGGCTTAGGGTTGAATTGTGTTTTTCCACCGCCGAAATCTCCACGAGGCATGTGATCATTGTGTACTACAGACATGTAGTGATAAAAAATGAAAATTGAAAAAAGAAATTTTGTCTAACTACGTGACTAGCTCTAGTCAATCAAATATGAGAGGAACTGACTCATGCCAGGGGCTTTAAGAAGCAGAGCACGCCTTGCCGTGGTATTTTCCTGCCTTTGCCATTACCGTGAAGAAGATTCAAGGTTGTGACTACAAAGCTGGTGCCTGAGTGCCTAAGTCAGCAGAGTCCCCGGCTGGCTTAGGGTAGGCATTTAGGGAAAATAAGATGAGTATTTAAGGTGGCTGAAATTGGGAGGTTTGATTGGTACTGCTTCATAATCTAAACCTTGTCCTGAATGTTAACGACTGGCTGGTCAAAGCGAGGACACCCATGAGATGTTTGTAACGAATCTTACTTAATCCTTGTTTAAGACCAAGAGGTTGAAAATTTGCACTCACCTAACATGTTCTAGAGAACAGAGTTTGTACGGTAATGCTAGGTAGAGGCAATATGCAGAAGCTCTATTTTTTTCATTTTCTTTATTGTTAAAGTACCCTGACATCAGCATTTGTACATCAGACAGTGTCTTGATATAAGCTGTCTGAAAAGCAGATCATGACCTGGGAGACTGAGATAGAGAGATGGAAAGGAAGTCTGAGTTTTGCCTGGGAAATTTGGCAAGACCTTGTTGCAAAAAATCTAAAAATGCAAATGCCCTGCATCTCTAGGGGGAAAAAGAGAGGAAAGAAAAATCAGAACCTGAATTAATAATCTTTTTGTCTACACTTTGTTGGGGCAAGAGTGGGGTTGGCTATCCAGCTGGAGGGAAGCAAGAATGAGGAGAAAAATGAGTCGTGGCAGGAAAGCCAGGGGAGCAGTGAAAGCAGGATGGTGTGTTACTAAGCAGCAGACTTAGCACAAAATGAAAGTGGTTGCTTGGCTATGCAGAATGGCACCAGAGAGACCATCTCGGAATGGATCAGAGGAAGGGAAAGCAAACCTCTCAGTGCTTGCTTCTTGGCTTTTCCCGTCTCTTACGAGTCAAAGCCTCACGCAGGTCTAGGGTGTGCTGTCTGGTTGTTCCCAGGCGGCCTCTGGATGGTGAGCCCTGCAGTTCCAGTCTGGACGGTGCGAGGCCTGGCGGGCTCTCCTTGCCGAGTGATTTTGGGGCTGTGATGTGGTTGGGGTGGCAGCCGTAGCGTATCTGACTTGGTGCGTAACAAACACTGACATTTAACAAACCGTGGACCTGTGGCCCTTCGCCACTCCAGACTTCTGTTACTAGCAAACAGAGATTATTAGAATAAATCATTTGGAAGACATCATCACTTATAATATCCCAATGTTTTAGATTAGAATTTTAAATTGGACCATTTGCCTACCCACATAGGACTAATTAGCTGTTCTAATTTTATTGTTGAGAAAACTAAAATAACTTGAACCTGGACGGTCTTAAGAGAAAAACCTATGAAATTTGTACCCTCAGATAGTGCTTCTTAAACATCTATTTTTAAAACAGATCCATAGTACGTGATTAGTTTTATAAATGGCCAAGCAAACCCATTTACATAAACACATGCTCACATAATTGAAAAAAATTCATAAGAGACATTGTTCCTTATAATATGTAATTGACGTGTTTTTTTTCAGTTCTGTGCTATATTTGAAAAGCCGTTACTCAATATATTCATGAAACAGTTTTAGAACATCAGAACATTTTATCATTCTACTTATTTTTGGTCAGAACTTATTGCCTATGATGATAACCCCTCTATACCTAAACCTGTGTAGATTATGAAACTATTAAATCTCATTTGCAATATTTTTGACTGTAGTAAAAATCACTGAGAAAACTGTTAAACATTTACTTTTCAAGTGATTTTTGTCAAAAGAACATTTTAGTTGTGAGAAGGTGGAAGTTTGTGGACTCACTATGACTAAGAATAAAAGTGTGTGGAAGCTAGAGGGTTTCTTGTTTTGGAAGCTATCACTATTAAACTAATAGTATACACCCGAGACCAAGTAAGTCTCATCCTTCCATTTCTATTAACTTCTGAATTTTACCTTTCAAAAAACATTATAGACTTAGAAGTGCACTTAAGAGATGCTCTCAGTAATTTAAATGGATTTTTATTTTGATGGCAATAAAAAATGAAACAAAAACAGTTTCCTAAGCACAAATGAGCTGTGTGCCTGTAGTTTAGTAAAACTATTGCTAGTTCTCTCCTAATAAATACAATCCCATCAAGTAAGGACCAGAGACCCTGTTTCTTTTTGTGTTGTTTTGGCATCAAGCTTCAAGATGGAGAAGGGTCCTTCCTCCACCTTCCCAGCAGCTGTGAGGTAGCCGGGACGGGCAGCAACCACCATTCCCATTGTACAGATGACCGAGGTGAAAAATAACTCCTCTGGCTTTTCTGTAAATTTCCAGCTCTTTGGCAGGTCAGGGATGTGATTCTGTGCCAGCAGTGACCTAATGCATCCTCTTGTCCACCTATCTGCCTGGCTTCATTTCCTGAAAATAATTTTATTTCCTGGGTTCTGAAATAATATTTGTGTAGAATGTTCTGAACAATGGTTCTGAGGGAGAAAGTTGTTGCAATTTTTGTGTTCTAAGAGAGGGCGAAGGCTAAGGCCGGAAGTTAAGCCTGACTAGCCGGTGTATTCACGTGGCCAAGTCATTTCCTGGCCTGCCTCACAGCACATTTCTCTACTTTGGGTTTCTCAAGTGATAAATGAAGTTACTATTAGGGTGGTTGCATGTATCTAAAATAACATACATGAAATCATTCTTAAAACGTCAATTCATATTATCAATGTGAATTGATACATTGTAATTTCCGTCCCATGGCCCCCACCCTCAGGATGAATTTTAAATAGTTATTTCAAAAGAAAATAAAGCTTTTCAATTTACACACCTATTTATATAATTATACCATTTGACCTTCAAGTTTCATACATGTAAACAACAATGTGAGATGTTTGGATTTTCTAGTTTTTTTTGTTTTGTTTTTTTTTTAGACAGGGTCTCGCTTTGTAGCTTAGACTGGCCCTGAGCTCACTATGTAGCCTAGGCAAGCCTCGAACTCAGCAATCCTCCTGCCTCTGCCTCCCGAGTCCTGGGATGACAGGCGTGAGCCACCACGCCCGGCTGGATTTTCTAGTTTATAAAAATGGTCATATTACATTGAAGTGGAGGGGGAATGCACAGATGATTTTTCCTAACACAAAGGTGTTTTTGATGCTTCACACAGGGGGATATAAATTGAAAATCTGACATTTGTGGTTAATATTATTAAGTATTCAAAAAATTTTAAATGGAGTTATATGTGGTACTATAGTGATTATATTAAAAAAAATACCATTGGTAGGGAGCTTTATTTTCCTTTAAATTTTCTTGTTGCAACTTGAAGAATTTCTAATGACTTTATAGTACTTTCCTGGTACTATAAACTGCTGTACTACTGTAATTGAAGAATCTATAATTTCCTGTTGTAGGTCCAATTTATTTTCTTATTCCCATTATTACCAGAGCACCTTATCATTGGGAATTTTCCTTCCCTCTAATCTCCTGTGATAATTTGCTACTGTACTCAGTTAGTTTTTAGAATCATATATTTTGACATCTAAAAGTAAATCCTGTTTTCTTCTCTGTACTTTTCACTTGGGAAACTGTTTAGTGAGAGAATCCATTTCCCAGCCAAATCTGAATAGAAAAGGACATGTAAAGATGGTTCTAGAAAGGCAGAACTCCTGTTGCTTTTGCCTTGTGGAATATGGCATAGTAAATAAGTGTGAGTATATTCACATCTGGATGTGTCAGGCTATTAACTTTCTCCTGTTGGTGTGAACAAAAACCATACATAAGGCCCCACACTAGTTTCAGGAAAATAGTACCATATAAACTTCTTACTGGCATAAACCGATGTAGATTGGATATAGCTCTGGAGAAAAGGTCTGTGGTGAGATGATGAAAACTTGCTTGAACCTCTGTAATGTCTGGATACACTAAGAAATTTGTGTTGCTTTCTAGAATCCTGTGTGGATGACTATAACCAAAGTGGCACCATCTTTTGACTGACTTTGGGAGCATTTTCTGATCCTTTTGTGTATCCATTATCAAATCTTTGACAAGACAGTAAAACTTTTTTTTTTTCTTTTGAGACAGGGTCTCGCTTTGTAGTTCAGGCTGGCTCTGAGCTTACCATGTAGTCCAGGCAAGCTTCAAACTCAGCAATCCTCCTGCCTCTGCCTCCCGAGTGCTGGGATGACAGGCATGAGCCCCCACGCCCGGCACTGTGGTATGTGGTATTGATTGCTGGTGGGAATGAGTCACCACACTCAGCATTGTATGTGGTTACCGGGATCGAACTCAGGACCTTGAGCTTGCGAGGCAGGCGCCGGAACCACTGAGCTAACCCTCCGGCCCCAAGACAGTAAAATTTTGATTACTAACTATGTAAAAGGTTTACGAGAATATGTGGAAGTCGTATTTAAAAAAAAACTAGAGTACTTGCTTTTGCTTCCCATTGAGGACCCTCACTGCTTGAAAACTTAGGGGAAGGGAAGGAGAGCAGTACGGGGATAGATGTGATAAAATATGTTGTATGTGTGTATAAATGGAAAATGCTACAGTAAAGCACAATATCTTGTTCACTAATCCAAATATATAGGAAAATAAATTGGAATATTCTTATTAACATATGAGTTAAAGGGAAAGGTAAGAGGGCAACCTATGTTGGTTGTATGCCATATAAATGATGTACATATACAGTGTGTATGTACTTGTGTGTCAGGAATTGTACTTCGGACTGGTTAAATTTTCACAGCCTCCTAAGAAATGCTGGAGATGAACGTGAAGTCCCTTTAGGGTGTCTCAGATTCTGAAGCTTATATTTTTTTCCTCGTGCTGTGCTATTACTCTTAGATTAATAAACGCGACTCCAGAACTATAATTTGTGTATCGTTCACACATAGGCCTACCCTGTATTAACAATATAAATTTAGTTACGAGGGATGAGCTCACAACCTCCTCTCTTCTGTAGATGTGGAAGCTATAAAAGACGCCCAGTGGCCTCCCTGCGGGCAGAGGGACGGCCTGGCAAAGGGGGTGGTACTCCACATCTCTGGGTTCTCTGTTGGCGGAGAGGGCTCCGAGGAAACCTGTTTCTCCTTGGATTTATCTACCGGTCTGACCCTACGTAAGGTGTAAAAATCCAGTTTGGCTTTTAGGGAAACAAATAATTTGAAAGTTCCTCTTGCATTGTTTGATGCCGTGTTTAGTTAAATCTCTTATTCTCTGCCAGTGGTGAAAAATGTCTTTGCATTAATGACGTAAATAATAGATCGTGTGTAAATAGTATAATATGCCCTTTAAAGTTTTGTTAGTATGCTTAGAGACTTGCCTATTGGGTAGGGCGGTTTCTGGTCATCCGTGACTCACTCCACCTATATTCTGGG
>PVIC010005638.1:0-57004 GCA_004025085.1 Thryonomys swinderianus | reverse complement strand
ATATATATATATATATATTCTCAAGTTGTGCCAATGTTTGACTAATGTTTAAATTTTCTTTTTAAAATAGTCACCTCTAATAGGCTCCTTTTTCGTGGAGAGGACATTAAGTTCCACCAAAATACAAATCCTTCCTTTTCAATAATTTAATAGATTGGGCAGAGTGGTATTTTAAGGTGCTGTTCTCATAATGACTGCTGTAGATCATCAATAAGAAACTGACAGCCATCATGTGAGTGTGACATCCAAGGTGTTCCAGCCGAACATTTGATTAATGCCTGCATAATATACTCTTTTATTTAAATAAAATGTAGTATTTATTCAGGAAAATTGATCAGAGTCACACACTGATAGAAAAGTCTGGAAATTTTTATTAATAAGAATAAATGTTTGTTGAGTATCATATATAAGCACCATGCATGTAGCTCAACAAAATATGTCCAATCCTGATGGGTCATTTTTAGAAATGAGATTCTCTAGCTAATCAAATTCAACAAGAGAAATGCCTGAAAGATGACACATATGAGCTTGCCCATGTCAAGAAAGTAGGAGTTTTTCTGAAAATGACTCGGCCTCCTTTTAGAACTCTGGAACCCTAAACTCCGAGACACTTCAGGAACTTATTTTGGCTGCAGAGGATATGAGAGATTTTTCTTTCTCATAATTTTTATTACAGTGGGAATGGCTTTTGTGTTTCTAACAGTTTGACAAGAGCAATTACAATGCGCTCATCTGTTTGGCGGACTAATTTGAGCCCATCGGGCATCAACACCATAGACATGCAGCAGCACTGCAAACGATACGCATGCTTCCTTTGCTCCAAGAATTTGTACTTGCTATAAAAGAAAACAGATTTGGACAGCCCTGAAAAAGTTGGGTTTGGTTTGCTTTGAAGAAAACATTTCAGAATTACATTAGAGCTGGCCTACAAGTGAACTAAAAATACCTGCTCATCTCAGTGGTCTTGGCCGTGGGCCTTTCGTTTTACTGTAAAAGTCAGGCTGTTTGAACAGTTGGAGTTCGGCTTGCTTGCTGTCTAAACTAGTGTTCTCTGATAACTTCTGTTACCATTGAAACACAAGCCCTGTTGCATTGAAGAGAATGTTTAGAGGTGTGGAAAATAGCCAAGAGAAATGTATACTTAGTGTTCAAACCTTAGATCTGTTAAGAAAGGGGAGAAAGACAGTCATCAGTAAACATTACACAGCAAGGGTAAAAGATGGAATGGAGTAAAGAAGGCTGTTAAAATCAGCCTAAGATGATTATTTGAATTGCAAAGAGAAATGTTCAGACATAGCTAGAGATGCTAAACATAACTCTTGAAGCTTTTCCAGAACAGAGGGATTGGGGGAATGAGACCAGTGAAGGAGAAAATTAGAAAATTATAAGACAGAATGGGAGATGAAGTTTCAGAAGCCAGTGAGATAGCTTAAATATATGATATTATGAGGTCTTAAATCTATGTATGAGGGTGAAAATTTAACAACACGTTTTCTGACTTTGGCTCTGTGATTTGAAGATTGAGATGAAGATGTTAAATCTGGACAAAGAACAAGCAAGAGTAACTACAAGGTTATATCGTGGAAGATTAAAAGAAAAGATCAGAAATCAGCCCAGGAAAGAATTCAGGATAACTTGGATAAGTCTGAGTGAAGTAATTTTAGTAGAATCATACCAAACATCCCCAAACTTGGCAGTGTCGCCCTGTGCACATCAGCTACTGTGCAAAAGGAATCAGCATCATCGATCATCTGCTTTTTAAAAGGCATTGCTGTTCAGTGAATTAGAATCGAGAGTACAAAGACTGCAGGTCTAATTTTTAAAGTAACGCGTATCACAGACTTCACTAACATGTGTTTGGCTTGTTTACTGGGTCTCCTGTTTTCTGGCACAGTTTGTAGAACAGCGGGAGTTTCCCCCCGTGAGCAACTGAACTGCCAGCTGTTGCCCTAAATATTGTACCTGTTCAGGATAGAGATGGTTTCAAAGCCAAATTTTAAGCATAGGGAAAAATTTCACATTTTGTAACTCAGCAGACATTGGTGTAGAATTTCTATAACTTGATGTAGCATTTACATAAACAAGAAGGGGGATTAACCATTCAAAATTACTAACAGATTCATTTCTTTAAAAATGTAAAAGGTGACTAAATCTCGTAAATCTTTATGACACTCTAAAGCCCTAGAAAATACATAGAAATGGTACATTTGTATGAAAATACCCCTTAAGAAACATGGCATTTAGTACAGTGTTTTACTAATAGTTTAAGAACTAATAGTTTAATATTGTTTTACTAATAGTTTAAGAACTTAGATAGGAAGGAATATAAGAAACTTATTTAGAACATTTTGTACTTTATTTCTAAGTAAGCAAAACATATTGAGTGTTGATTTTCAATTTTAGTTTTAAGAGTGGTTGTCACTTGATACCGGCCACCTCTCATGGGCCACTCACTACAAATTCCTCTTCATTGTCCATTTTTGGTCATTTAAAGACATACATGTATGGTGATCATGGATCTAAAAGAATGGATTTGTATACAACCTAATTTTGAATGAATCTGAACTTTTCTATTCACTATGAAGCTGTTAAAATTAGAGCATCAACTGTACCAGCACCAGGCATTACAATCCAGTACCAGGCATTACACACACGCTAAGTAAAGGCTTAATTTCTAATGAAATGGACTTCAGAAAATCAACATTCTTGAGGTATCTCTCAGTTACAGTCTACATCCGAACTTTTACTCCTGTAAAACTCGCAATGTCGCAGGGATCTCTTATCAGTTCTTCCTGTGTCATGGACATGAAGCTGAACTTGGACAAGCTCTGGCTTCACATTTTGGAAACATCAATGTTCTTAAAGCAAAGCCAGAGCCTTTCATCTCTGACTTTTATCAGTACAACGTGTGAGCTGAAAAGAAAAAAATAAAAGGCCTAAATAAATAAGTTCCCAGGCCTTTGGGCTGGCAGGCTCTATTGATAGAATATCTCCATCAGGAAAAGTAGTATGTATTATACTGTGATTAGTTGATAGCAGCATCTATGTGGTGGCTTTGGTCTATTTTGAGGTGGAGATTCTTTGGCAGGTGTTTCCATGCGTCATACATAAAATATCTTCAAATGAGTCCTGTCTCGTTGTTGTCACACTTGCTTGTTGCCTAGGTGGAGTCAAACTATGCTTTTCAAATAAGCATGATGCACTAAAGTTGTGGACTTTTAAGTTTCAAAGAGCAACTTTTAAAACCCAGTGTTTAATTTCATAAAATAAACAGTTGCGATTTTTAAATGTGCCTCTCTATATAACCCAAGGAAATATTTTTCCAACACCATCAGTAAATAAATGAACCCAGTTATAGTACATGCATTTCACTGAAATTTTTTCAGTAAGCCAACCAGTATCCCTCTCTCTTCTTTCCCTCTTTCCTTCCCCCTCTCTTTCTTCTCTCAGTCCTATGTCTCATGGTATCACCAGGTCAGAAATGGACGGATCTCTTGACCTATTTTGCCTATTAAATGATTTTGCCTATTAAATGATTAGGAATCATTTGTAGATAATACACTTTGATTTTTCTCTCTAAACAGAAACACCTACATATTTCAAAGCATAACAGAAGTCTGCTAATTTGATATCAAGACTAGTCAAAAGGGAAGGCAGTTCTCATTTACTAGAGAGAAGCCACTCTTCATGGGGCTCTGTTAAGTGTGACAAGGCCGCCCATGGCATTGTGGCAGGATCATAGGAAGCAGCCCGCCAAGATGGAGGGGCACAGTGAGAGGGTCTCAGGTGGTTGCCCATCCTGTGCTACTGTTTATGGTTGGGTATTGAACAAAATGGAGCATGCTCAGCAAAAGAATAGATCTTATTTTAAGTCCACCTTGGAAAAGCTATCAGGGATGCTGGGAATTACCCAGGTTGCTTTGCTTGCCTTCTCTCCCTGGCGTATGGAGGTGGTGCAAGAAGCAGTCGTGGAATCCACCACGAGTGAAGACCTTAGAACAAACGGTGACTCCATCTGGCTATTTAAATAGAGCCAAAACTACTTCCTTCCCAAATGGGGGTTTTCAAGACTCTGAGGCTGGGGCAGAGCCTAACTTAATTCATGAGAGGATACACGAACACAGGGGTTTACCTTCAGTTCTTCCTTGGCAGATTTTTAAGAACTATTGAACATTAATAGGCAGACCAAAGATCTAGGACGAATGCTTATGAGTGAGGGCAAATTATGTTCTCTGCTACTGACTCTGCACAATGTCACAGAGTCACCTTGGACAGATGCCCACTGTATTCTACTGTATGCACATGGACGGTTTCTTCCCCAAGTTAATTATGGAATAGTCTGTCTTTGTGGAAGACGGCATGGTTTCTCACAGTGCCTGCTGCTGGAAGGTGAGAATGCCCTCTGTTTTTCTGTCCCACCCTCTCTCTTCCCACAGCCTAGACACTGGGCCAACTAAAAGTACACTGCAAACCTCCAGACAGGCCCTGGAAGAGGGGCCAGCAGGCACCTAAGTATTAGAAAGCGCACACGCTCTCTTTCTGTCTTCTCTTCTCTAGTACTGAAAGGATTTAAAGAGGCATTTGATGAGCTTAATTCACAAACTGCTTTCTTTGGCTTCTTACTACACTCTTTCATCAAATTTTTAATCCAAAAATCTTACCTCCTTGCCAGCTCTCATGATGTCTTCGAAAAAAAAAGAAGCAAAATATTTTAGGTCCCACTTTACATTCATTCCTTAGCTTTTTTGTTCAAGGCCTATCTTATTAGTAGAGGTGAAATGGTTTCTTTGTAAAGATTTATAAGCAATTTTTAGACATTACTAAGAATGCTAAAGGTTTGTGTTTTAACCACTAGCTCATTCACCAGGCACATACTGTGTGATTCTTGTCTTTCTAATTTGAGGCTTCTCTTCCATCAGGAAATGTTCTCACACCAAATAATGTTCTCTGTTAGAAGCAAAAACTGTACTTCAGTATTCATTTTTGCAATGAATATGAACTTTTGACACATTTGCCCCTTCTGTTTTTACTTGAAATAGTTTTTTTGTTTGTTTGTTTTTGAGACAGAGTCTCGTTTTGAAGTTCAGGCTGGCCCTGAGCTCACTATGTAGCCCAGGCAAGCCTCAAACTCAGCAATCCTCCTGCCTCTGCCTCCCAAGTGCTGGGATTACAGGCGTGAGTCACCACGCCCAGCATTGTGCATTGTATGTGATTACCGGGATCAAACTCAGGGCCTTGTGTTTGCGAGGCAGGCGCCGGAACCACTGAGCTAAATCTCTGGCCCAATAGTTATTTTTTAAAAGATGAAACAGGAAACTATGAGGAGGTAAAAATGGGTTAATACTATGAAGACCTGTTTATAAATGGTTAAGTTTAAGAAAAACTGAATTGAAATTAGGAAGGAAAAGGATTTTCTAAAAGCACTGTGAAATAATTAATTATTTTGCAGGAGATGGTCTTTCCATGTAGGCAGAGATTTTTTTCCCCCCTCACTTCTTTCTGAAGAGACAGTCAAATAGAGAATCTCATCTCTTAATTAGAAAGAAAAATACTCATCAAACACATCTCATCACTGGAGAGCTAATGACCCACAGCTGTTAGTCTGAAAGGCAGGCTTTTTTCCTGAACAGTAGGAAGTGTTAATCATTTTGGATGAGATTTCTTTTTAAAATATACTGTAGTTTGCAAAAGAATAGGATATTCAATATTCCAACTTAAATGATTTTTTGAAGTGGGCTCCCCCAGGGATCCTGCCGTGTGTGGTGCTGAATGATCACTGAGCGGCGGCATCTCCACACACTTCAATGAAAGCCTCAATTGATGGGATGAAGTACATGGCCCGGTCCCGTCTGGGACTCTGAAACCCCTGAGCTCAAAGAAATAGAAAATTATGCACATCTTTGCACCTCTTAAAAATGGTGTCACTATAAATTCTTCATATTTCAAATCATTGACTTTATGCAATTTGCCTTGCTTCATGTGAGTGAAAAGGTTCTTCCCACTTTCACTAGCTTCTCAGTAGAGCAGTTTTTTGTTTGTTTAATCTTCGTGTGCAAAAGTAAAGCCCTGTCTGTCTGTACAAGTGTAATTGGCTCGTTCAGTTTCCAATCCTTGCCTTCATACCCACCTTCCTAACCTCTTCTAAATATTTTGGAGGGAGAAAACCCTGTTTAATAGAAACCTTGTGAATAGCCAACTTTTGATTATTGAGAGCCGTGTGAGAGAGGGAGAGAAAGGAAGCACGAAATGGGCTCCACACCCTGCACCTCCACCGTTAGCTTCTGACCCCTTTGCCACAGCAGAGCTTCGTCAGAACACCAAGGAAGGGTCATTCCCTTCCTTTGTACTGATGCAAAATGGTTATCCCAGACCATAGGAAAGGAGAAGAAACAGAGGCATAAAAAATCTACAAACTGAGTATTCTGTCCCTAAATAATTGATGCCTTCAAAGCGTCAGAATTCACTGTGAAATCTTCACATTAGAGTCATCGTGACTTTGTGAGAAAAGCACACTGGACTAGGAATCAGAAGACCTCTTCCCGGCTCTCTGAAGGGGGTTCCTCAGGCAAATCCCCAACTCCTGAGCCCGTCCTTCTATTGTAGAATGAGATCTTCTAACTTTTAGTCTTTGAAGTCTGCCACTCATGACTCTTCCCCCGAAGTTCATTCTTTGCAGTGTGACATAAGGTACTTGTCAAGACAAACTATATTATTTATCTTTCAGTAAGTTAAAAAATTTCAAAAAGCACATCCTGAATATTTATGATTACAGTTTAGAATACTTTTAAAGCATGACTCAAATAGAGTCTCAAGGATTTCACTTTGTGATGCCAAAGCTAATGTAGGCTAATGTAATAGTGGTATAGCTAGAAGGTGTTAGAATTTTTAAATGGCAAAAGGTTATGGACAAGTGTTGGCAATCATAAAACTAGTTCAGACAACACTTTTCTTTTTATGTAGGAGTGTGAGGTTGTTAAAATTTGTGTATGCCTTAAAAAGTAATTGTTTAACTCATAAGTTCACAAAATCTGCAGTGTAGGCTAATACCATTTACTGCTAATGGTGAGTTTCTGTACAGATCTGGATTTTTCTTGCTTCAATTGCTAGTAAAAAGTTTAATCAAAGCCTTGTGTTTAACAAAGCTTCTTTGCTGTTTGAGAAGGCCCCTCTCCCTCACCACAGGCATCCCTCTGTCTTCCAGAATTGCACAGTGACTGTCATATAAATTATCTTAGACTATTAGTTCATACAGAGTCTGAGACAATTTTAAACAGGAAAACCATTCAATTGACAGTATTTACACCAATATAGTCCTTTGTAGTAAAGCATCTTCCCATATCTCATTTGATCCCAAAGCCAACTTATAATATCTTTTTTTTTGTCCTGTACTAAGGATCGAACTTAGGACCTTGTGCCTGCGAGGCAGGCATAGCTCCACTGAGCTAAACCTCCAGCTCAGCCAATTTATCATATAAGCCAATGTTACCCACACTGTAGACAATAGACAAAAATAAAACAGAATAACTGACTTGGTCAAATCCTCTGTTGATCAAATAACAGAAATGAACCTAAGACCAGTTGTTGAGATTTCTGATGCAAACTGTGTTTGGTCAGACCACACTGTTTCCTGGGAGAAAGAATAGTATGGATCAGCTTTTGCCAAAGAGCAAACTGCTCCAGGATCAATAGCTTAAAGCGGCTACCATTTATTTAGTGATGATGCTATGAGTCAATTCTCTGAACTGGGTTCACCTGCGTGTTTCTTCTGTATTGACCAGGGCTTCCCATACCTGTATATCTTCTGGGAGAATCTGACCCAGTCGGTGGCTTTGCCATCCAAGGTTCAACTGACATGAAAGCTGTGTCTGTGTCACATGTCCATTTTTTATCATTTTTCCTACTCTTTTCTACCAAAAGAAGTAATATACCCAACGCCAGAGTCAGTGTGGGTGGGTATCACAAAAGGACTGGCTATAAGGAAACATGAACAAACGGGGTCATTACTGCTCACATTTACCATGAACCAGTTGTATGGAGTGTGATCAAAATATATGGTCAGTGTTTTAAAAAATCACAGTAGAAGACTCATTGCCATTGTTCTCTCTCAAAATAGTCCTCTTATTTTGAACACACCTATCCCATGGCTCTTGCCACTTTCTTTTCTGCTCTTTTCTTTTTCCAGTTCTGGGGATCGAACTTAGGACCTTGCATTTTCAAGGCAGACACAGTGTCACTCCGCTAAATCCCCAGCCCCTCTTGCAATTTTCTGAAGGAGTTTTGTGTATTGTCTTTCATGAATGTCTTTATAAGGTGTGACAGAAATTCACTAATGCTGCTGCCGAGTGACATCTAATAGAAATGGGCTAAAAAACTGCAGTGTGTCCTCGTCACCTCATTCACCATATCTGACTCTGACTTTTGGATCTTTCTTGAAAAAGGTAACATTTTGAATCAATTCAGGATTTTGAGGCAGCCACAACTAAAGATGGTCATGAAAGAGGATGTCCAGAACTGCTTTGGAAAGTTGCAAGAATGATGGGATAAGTGTATTAAAAGCAAATGAGGGTTAATGGTGGCATGTTTTTTAATTTATTTACTTTTTTTTTTGCCTGTTGCAAAAATGATGAAAATAGCACTCTTTCATCTTCTCTTTCTATTCTTTCTGCATGGCTTCTTTTAAACAGCTTTTACACTCGAAAGGATTATTGACTATGGAGCCTGGCTGGTGGAGGAAAAGTGATAACCTCCAAGAATGGGCATAAATCACATATAGTATAGACCAATATATTTCTGTTTGTGGAGCACCTTGTACGTGTCAAGCATCAGGCTAATTCCATCTCAAATGTGCAAAGAAAAATAGAATTTCTGCTCTTCAGATAAAACTAAGTGAGATCTAATAACTTGCCCAAAGTCACTTAACTCATGAATGGGGAGCCAGGGTACACTTGAATACCTATGCTCTATCCATTTTATCAAACCACAATAGAACCTTGAGGGATGTCGTAGTCATAACTGATAATCCAAATCCAAAGTTAAAGAGGTTCTAACTTCTGGGTAATGGGTAAACTGCTCAGGGCTCCTTTCTAGCAATGAAAATTGTGTGTACTTAGTACTGTTTGACTAACATTCCATAATAATTTTCTGCTATATGATTCTAATTGTAAATTGTAATAGCTATCTAGTGGTGTTTTCAAAAGAAAACCACCAAGTGCTTAGATAATGTTAGTCTCTTATAAGCAGAGATAACTAATACAGGGCTTTTTGGGTAGGGAGACATGGATTCTGCAAAAGTAAAATATAGATAGTTCAAGTTTCCTTATTAAAAGTGGACTATGGACAGTGGGCAGGGGGAATATGGTTGCAGGAAAGAGGGGAAGAAATGAAGAGATTGTGTGTTGTGAAAGGACTAGTGAAAATAAAGAGTGGAGACAATAGTGGTTAAGTGGAATGAAATTAAATACTGTATACATCTGTGAGTCCTTATCATTGGTGTAATATTGAAAAATTCTGGAACCCTTTGGTCATCATCTTGTCATGTTTCAAAAGGGAAAAGGGGATTCTGAAAGTATGGGGGAAGACACACACTACGTATTTTATCACTTATAATTATGTTATTTGTATTGAGGATTACTTTTTATTATTCCTTACCTTTTTTCCTCCAGTTTATTTTAAGTCATTCTCTTTTCTTTCACACTTATAGAAAGTACAATCAGGACCAAGGACAGGTCCTGTGTCAGTTGAGTGTTCCTTGGGTTTTCTCTTGCCTACTTTCATTTTCCTTTACCCTAATGGGACAATGAAGTCTTAGGCTTTTGTATTATTTAATTTTTTTTGTAAGAAAAAAGTGGAGGTCAACCTTAGTGCAGATGGATCCCAGGAGGAGGTCAGAAGCTGACGTGTAGAGAGCTTTTTTATCAGCTAACAAAAACTAGAATCGTCACTAACATTATGCTGAAAGATTTTTGTTTTCTCAATGACTTTGGCCAGTCTGAGTCCAGAGACCATTTTATCTTACCTTTGACCACTCACTATAGCACAACACATTGCAAATGTTTGGTAAATGCATTTTAATTGTTAATCTGTGTTCATGCACTATTTTAATCTTTCATAAAATTAAACACCTTTGTACTTGGCATTACTCCAAACCCTCTTTTTTAAAATATTTTCTTTTTCACCTGGTGTGGTGGCTCATGCCTCTCATTCCAGCACTCGGGAGGCAGAGGCAGGAGGATTGCTGAGTTCAAGGCTTGCCTGGGCTACATAGTGAGCTCAGGGCCAGCCTGAACTACAAAGCGAGAACCTGTCTCAAAAAATTTTTTTTTCTTTTTCTAATTGTGAAATAGGTACATTTTATATACATATCATGGTCACATGCAACATTGAGAATTTGTACCACTATATGACATGACTTAATTTTCATTTTTTCCCATTCTCCTACCCACCCTTTAACTTCCTATACCCTGTATATATAAGCTTTGTTTCCTTTTTTTGTTTTGTTTTGTTTGTTTTGAAACAGGGTCTCACTTGTAGTTCAGGCTGGCCCTGAGCTCACTATGTAGCCCAGGCAAGCCTTGAAGTCAGCAATCCTCCTGCCCCTGCCTCCTGAGTGTTGGGATTACAAGCATGAGCCAACACCCCCGGCATTGTGGTATGTGGTACTGATTGCTGGTGGGTGTGAGTCACCATGCCTGGTATTGTTGTATGTGGTTATTGGGGATCAAACCAGAGACCTTGAGCTTGCTGGGACCACTGAGCTAAATCTCCAGCCCTGTTTCCCTTTTTATACCATCACAATTTTTTCTTTCCCCTCATCTTCAACAATTGGAGCCCCTTCTCAATTATTACAATAGTAGATTCTTTAAAACATACAGCAGGACAAGACACAATATTTCCATGGTTAGAATCCCTAGAGGTAATGTATAGATGTATAATTTTTTCCTTTGTCTCCCTTTTCTATGACTTTCCCCCAGCACGTTTTCTGGTATCCGTGTTGATAAGATGTTTGAACAGACCATAGGCATTTGTGAGCAGTGTTGTGTCAGTTCTAAGTGCTGCACTTTGGGAAGATTACTGATGTATTAATCTGTGTCTGAGGAGAAGATGTCTACAATAGGGAAGTGCAAAAAGATGTATTTTTTTCCTGATGCCCTACATACTTGCTGATGCTGAACCTAGAAAAAGACATGATAGATGTCTGATGACTTGCAGGGTTACCAACTAGAAAGGCTTTTCTATGTAATGCCAGACCAACAGTCAACACCACTATATGGACATTACAAAAATAGACTCTATAGCCAGGCATGGTGGCTCACGCCTGTAATCCCAGCAGAGACAGGAGGATTGCTGAGTTTGAGGCTTGCCTGGGCTACATAGTGAGCTCAGGGCCAGCCTGAACTACAAAGCAAGACCCTGTCTCAAAAAAAAAAAAAAACTCTATAACACCAGGTCTCTGACACAGTCCTTGTCTAACATGCAAGGACTAACATTACCTTCCTTTGACCGAAAGAGTCACAGACACCAAAAGGTTAAATTTCATATTCAAGAGCCCAAGTCTGGGGAAGGGGTGGAGGGTGAGTCACAATTTACACCCGAAGTCCTATTATTTTACAATTTAATAATTAGAATGGCTTTTAATAATTAGAATGGTCTTAGAATGGCTCCATCTGCCAAGCTTAGTCCCTAATCTAACATTTATCTCACAGTGAAAAATAGTTTGAACATATAGAAAAATAAATGCTAATAACTAATACAAACAGGTATTTTGGAACTTCTTTTGACAAAATTATTCTTTATTTTCATTTAAGAGCTGTTCAATTTCTATAGTAATACTGAATATTAAGGCAACCTTTGTACACTTGTTGGTAGCAGTGTTTTTCATAATTTGCAGCTTTCTGATGTGTCCTGGTATTTTCGTCTGCCTATTATACCTGTTACCTTGTGTTATCCAAGTGAGGTTTAAAAAAATCTCTGATGTTTAATAGCAATTCGGCCTTTGTCATTAAGACAGCTAAACTGGGTTATTCTGACAATGTACTGAATATCAATTAGCTGCCTTTTTAAAAACTCATTTTGTCTACCCTAACAATAATTTCACTCACGGAGAAAAATTAAAATTGCCTCTTTAACAATGTAATGATAACAGTTTTTCCTTCTTAGAAATAAAACAAAGTAAAAATCTTAACCATGACTTTGCAGAGGTCAGTTGTGCTTTTAGAAAAATGCCTCAGAAATTTTCAGGCTTTGTTTTCAAGATAAATCTTCCCAGCCTAAAACATTTAGTTTTTTGGTTTTAGAAGTGGAGCATGAATAAGAGTCCAGGTAATGAAGTTTAGGGTCGACTCATCTATTACCTCTCTTCTCTTTCCTCCAGCTTTTTCTCTTTGTAGTGTGGAACTTTGAGCTCTACATGATACCCCTGGTCTTGTTGTTGCTGTTGACATGGAACTACTTCTTGATAATATCGGGGAAAGATAACAGGCAACGTGATACAGTAAGTCTCTACTTTCTTCCTCATGTTTTTATTCTTAGCTTCCCTGGCAAGATCAGTATTGAATTTAGTTTTACAAACCAGAATGTCTCTCTATAAATACTCAAGGTTGGAGGAAAGTTTTATCAGATCAAAACTAACAACTCTTTGGCTGTAACTCAGTAGAAAGTGTTCACCTATTTCTAGCATTACTCATTTTGCTGGAAACTAAAGTAGATAACACACCAAAGAAGAAGCCACAGTTTTTATTCATAAATGTCTGTTACTAGAAACGATTGTGCCTTCTTCCTGTTTTATGTCTTAATAAATCCTGAATTAAGACATAATGTCACAAAATTCTTAATGATCACATCAGATAAAATGTGTTTCACTTCAGACAGTTCTCTGTGTAATCTTTGGAAGGAAGGAAGGATTGATTATTTTTAGCCTTGGAAAGTGTGTTAAAAATTCCTTAAGTCAGTGGATATTACTGAACAACAACAAATTATCTTTGTCTCTGTGACAAGTGTTATGTGAGTACCAGCTCAAGAATGAAGAATTTTCATGTAATTTAAAGAAAGTGAAACTAAACATACCTGCCATCTTTGACATTTTGGAAAGTTTTTAGCATGTGTATGGCAATCTTCATTCTCTCTCTCAGTTTTAGCTACACTGTAATCACTTCTGTTTTCCTCACCAGCTTCTCACCCTTTAGAGTGTTTCAGTTGCTAGAAGGTATATTTCCAATAGCTTTTCTGCAGATAAATAAATGAGGGGCGAGTCTCTAAATATGATACTTGGAATTAGGTAGTTTGATGAGTGTCTGTTTAGAAATTAAAGAATTGTTAAACACAAGAACTTACTTGGTAGCTAAATATCTTCAATAGATTACTTTGGTTTTTCATGTGCTTTATAGTCAGGAGTTTGCCACCTATCATGCCCATGTACAATGATGTATCACCAGTGTAAAAATATTATATATTTGTCAGAATAATAAGCATCATAGTGTTTAAAATGACGCCCCTCTGGCATGAAAGAACATCCTTTTGAAACAAGGTACATATCAAATGGTAACATAAGCAAAATCATTTCTTCAAGATAATTCCTCATTATCGAAACAAAATTCTGACGTACAGTCACGAAGTATATAGCCAAGTTGCCGATAGCACCAAGTTGACTTCCCTCTTGTATTTCTGTTTCAGTCATGAGAGTGTAAGTTTGAAGAGAGTTACTTTTTGTTTATCTTTGTGTTTGTGCCTGTCTCTGGAATGCATTCTGTGAATTAAATGTGTTCAAAACATTTTTGTAAATGATATGAAACCAAATATGAAAATTCCTAACAGAGATTTTAATGGTTAAGCGGCACCTAGGTATTGGCATCATGGGGACTAATATGTACTTTGGTCAATTAATCCAGGATATTTTCTTTAAGAAAATAGGACTCTATCAGACAATTGCTTTTTTGTCCCATTTATTTCAGAGTGATTGTCGAGAGAGAAGAATATCTACTTTTCATTCAGTTGCCTTGAGACAAATTTGCAAATAAGATTACTTGCAAATAGGAAAAAGTGGTAATTTAGTTTTAGCTTCTTAATCCTATGAGGGAGCTTATCTTCAATATTTAGTCATTGGTTTGAGAATTCTTAATGAAAAATTCTGAAACTGTAGACCGCTTGTTATCTTTTCCAGATTATACCTGCCATGGCTGGAAAAGGCCACTTTTACAAGGGGAAAAAATATATATAATGTATCCTTGATACTTAACATTCTCTAAGACTTTTTATAAATGTGTAGAAAAATTACATAATATGTAATTAAAATTGCATAACATGCCATTTTTCAGTTGCCCTTTCCTTTTTTTTTTTACAAAATACAATTCCAAAATAGAATTTCCCAGATCTTCTCCTCTTAGACACATTTCTTCTAACAGACTTCCCCTTTCAGCCCTGCACAACATTTATCCTCCAGCACAACCCACTGTGAAATTTCTATAGTCTAACTCTCTAGAATGCCAGCTACACTCCAGAACTCCCAGCAATTCCCTTTTATTTGCCCAAAACACACATATCCACATATTCTGTTCTTTCCAGGCACCAGAGCAGCAATCACGATGTTCATTCAGCTTCTTTATCATGGGCCCAGTTGAGACCTTACGTAACTCTTAAATCCAATTTGTCTAATTATGTGTTTTCTGGCATACCCAGCTGTGCATTTGAACTGGTTGCTCCTTTGAAAAGAGACCTGGATTATACTTTGCTGGTTACAGATTACATATGTGCGCATGTGCAAGTGAAGAAAAAGGTGTTTGTAGGGAGTGCTGTGCTGTGGCCGAGCGACTTCTGCATAGGGCATAGCCTGAGAAGAAAGATATTTGTTGATATCTCCAAAATATTGCTGAAAGATTCTGTACTAGGAAAGAGAAAGATGAGAGAAACAGAGAGAGAGAGAGAGAGAGAGAGAGAGAGAGAGAGAGAGAGAGAGAGAGAGAGAGAGAAGAGACAAACAGAGGCAGAGGCAGAAACAGAATGAATTTCTGTCATGAAATAAAACCATACATTCAACATAGAAAATTCAATTAGGGTTGAAAACTATTAAAAGTAAAACAGGTCAAAATGACCCTCAGTTCTGTGTAGAAAAAGAGAAGGACATAATTCCACGATATAAGTTGCAAGAGAAAACAAGCAAGCACTGCAATATGAAAAGTTATGTCTTGGAACTATTATTATTAGTGAGTGAAAATTCTCCTTTTAAGGTACTGATGGCACGTCGAGATAAACACTGTGAAAAGAAAGTGTGAGTGTATTTATTAAGGAAAACCCTTCCTGTCTTAGAGATCCTCAGGGTTGCAAGAGCTAACCCCCACACCCCTCACCTTTCTTCCTCTGTGGTGCCTATTCTGCCTTGAAGAGAAAATTAGATACAATCTTTGTTGAGAACATTTTGGTGCATTTAATGAGCTGAACCTGTTAAGGACAGGCGAGGTAGACGACCATTCCTGAGGCTGAAACTGTAGTCTCTGAGGGTGCCCAGGAAAGACAGGCATAGTTAGAAATGGTATTTCACCTCCATCGTTTCCCAGTTTGACTTGTTAAAAATAAGCAGTCCTAGGTATGAATCTACCTAGACTGGGACCATGACATTAAAATTTCTAGCATGAGAACTGTTAGGCTTTTCCAGAGAAAACTGCTTAATACATGCTTCATTCAGAAATCTCCGTGGCATGAAAGTGATGTAAAGATAGAAATGTCATCCTCCTCTTGATTTGAGCTGTCACTCCAAAAACTGGGAGAAATTCTCCCCTGCACTGCCTGGTTAGGGTTGTACCAACAAGATAAATTATAAGTACTGCAGATGAAATTTTTGGAAGGGAAGAAAAGATACCAGGAAATGGTCTTTACTCTTAGTTTAAAAATTACTGAACCCTCTCTATGCCTTGGATGCCACAGGAAGCACTTTGTATTCATCATGCCAATTAGGCCTCTGTGGAGAGAGAAACAGGCTGTGTCAGCCCAGCCAGTGGTTGGTGGAGCAATATCAGGGATCCCTGGTCTTTTCCTCTGAGATAATAAGGATGGAACAAGCATGGTCACTCGAACCCTTCCTTAAAAAGGGACTTGAAGTTCAGATGGTTCAGGAAATGGATTAGCCAAGCAATGAAGGGCCCATTTCACACCCTAAGGGCATTATTTTTGCTTTCAATACCAGGAAACAGGCCCAGAAAGGTTAAGTAATTGGCACACAGGTCCATTTGTCTTAGGTTTTTACGACTAAACACCAGTCAATTACATTTTTTTTTGAGACAGGGTCTCACTTTGTAGTTCAGGCTGACCCTGAGCTCACTATGTAGCCCAGGCAAGCCTTGAACTCAGCAATCCTCCTGCCTCTGCCTCCCGAGTGCTGGGATTACAGGCATGAGCCACCATGCCCAGCTTACATTTTCTTTCTTTCTTTAAGAGTAGGAAAAGTTTTTTGAGAAAGAAAGCTTCAGCCTAACAAGAGCAGAAGGGAGATCCAAAAGTGGGGTAACCCCAATTATATTTCCCCTTGGAACTATAATTTGGTACATTCCACCTCTCTCTGATCAAGAATTACAGCAAAAAACTGTAGTGCTAGCTGACTCTGCCTTGAAGCAGACACACTGATTGAAAACATTTTCCCACCCTTCTGTCTTTCGTACTGTTCCTGCAATGGCACAGAGCAGATGTGTATTAAGTAATTTCTGTGTCACATGTCCTACTAAGCCTTTTAGAGACATCACATCTCTATTCTTTACAGTAGCTACATCAAGTAAATGGTTTTGAATAGTGTGATCCCCATTTTACAAATGAGGAAATTCTAAATGAAAGGATAATGAACTCCACACAGTAAGTGTAATGGGACCTCAGCTCTGTCCTCTTCCAGAGCCTCTGAATAATTTTTTAGTAAAAACATGGACATGTCTTTCCCAAAGTGCTGTTTTCTAAGTCTTCAGGGCTTTACACAGCATCAGATATCCCTAGATTCGTCCCAGTAAAGTACCCAGGACTTCTGAAGAAATGAGTCTGGATACCTGTCCCACCCCCATCCATTCCAGAGCATTCATGACCCAGAGAACAACCTTCCGTTCACCTGGGTAAGCAAGGGAGGAGTAATCAATGCTGAGAACCCTTCGTGTTAGCTAAGAAAGTCTGCATTTTTTTTGACATACAGAAATTCTTCATGCAGTTTTTTTAAATTACACTTTAAAAGAACATTCATTCTTACTGTCATGATAAAGCCTCCCACACAACAATCTCAGTTGCCTAATCAATGTGGCATTAAATGACTGAGGAGTGGGACAGATCAATGAAATCATTCTGACTCATGATATGACTCTGACACAAATGGAGACAAAGCCTGCCTTGCTTAAATATGAGTGTTGCAATGTTTCAATAACTCCCCCAAATATTACACCGTCCTTTTGTTTCCCCCTTCAGAGCAACGCTACCCTTGTTTCCTGTTGGTCCAGTTAGTCTCAAGGGTCTTACCTAGAAATATTTATAAGTAAAGACGTGTTTTTGCCACTGTAAATGCTGTTGTTGGATAAATTAGGACAGTCCACCTAAGAAATATCTGGGGTTTGACCTGATATTGACCTGATATTTGACCTGACAGGTTTGAATCGCTGTCCATTGAACATACTTATTGTTTGTCAGCCAGTATTCAGGGATCTAAGGCGGTTCAGAGTGAAATGTTTAAATATGTGGAAAAGTGCATATATGATCTAAAGTGGCCGCAGAGCCTGTCTGAGCAAGGAGAGAAGTCTATAAGCAAAAGGACTCTGAACGCACAGTTAGAACCCTTCTGCTTCAGTAACCGGTTTCATCACTCACTGAAAGCAGCATAGACCAGTCTCCTGTGTTTGCCTCTCGGTACCAAAAACGACCACACACTGATTGCTCTTCACAGAAGCAGCCCTGAGTCATTCCGCCTGTAAACATCTAAAAATAGATCATCACTCTTTTCTTCCTCGTGCTTATGTCAACGGAAATATTCTCAATTTTTCCAGAAGGTTGCCAGCCTGCCAAACTCTGGGACGACCAGGCCTTTGATTTCCCAACACAATCACTAGCACAAAGAAGTCAAAACCACAGCCAACTAGGTGTCAGTAGAAAAGTTTATTCCCCACGAATCCTCTCGGAGCGCCTCTGCTCAGCCTGATGGCTGGTCATGCACTGTGGAGAGATGCTACCACTTGTAGACAGCTGTCACTCACCAGGCTCGGGATGTGGACCACCAGGACTTTCACATTTTCTCTGCTCATGTCAAGCCCCACATGCTAACCTCTGTCCTTCTTAGAAGCTGAACAGGCCTTTGATTGTACACTTTCCTGAAATCCCAGCTCTGAAGCCCAATGAAGTCATCCTAAATTAGGAATATCAAATGATCTATCTGGATGCCCTTGTATTTATTTGCCAACCTGACCCCTGTTGTACCTTGTATTTTTTTTTTTTTTTGTGGTACCAGGGATCAAACTCATGCCCTTGTGCTTCCAAGGTAGGTGTGGTACCACTTGAGCTAAATCCCCAGCCCCTGTACCTTGTAATCTTACCCAAACCTGCAGGAAGGTGACCATCCAGAATAACATTCTGCTCGCCCTGTTATGCAGCTTTGGTGGTTCTCTGAGCTCCTCAAACATGGTCGATAACACCTTCGTGAGCAGGTCCTATCCAGACCAACGTTTCAGCTTTATCTCTCCTTATTCCACCAGGACTGTGTGTGAGGTTTTGCGTGTTGTTTTTGTTGTTGTTATTGTTGTTGTTCTTGTTTGTTTGGGAATGCGCAGTGTTTGTTGGGCAAAGTAGGAGTATTGGGCCAAAGTAGGGGGAATCACTAGTAATGAGCCGGAACATGCCCATGCTGTCTTGTTATCTCATTAAGGGGACAGTTGTCCCCTACTTAGGAAGGAGGGAACCAAGGCACAGAGAGCTTACACCATTTGCAAAGGCTCACACAGTAGCTGCCCCGGAACATGGCTCCAACCAGCCCCAGGTCTATGTTCTCTGCCCCTTTCCACAGACACACTTCACAGGCCCCACTTGGCCTCCGCAGCGTAGCTAGGAATGAAGGAGGGAGGAACGAGGCTTCTCTCTTCGGGTGGGTAAGGAGACTGAGGACCTCGGCGAGGCAGGCACCTCAGCAGGGCCTCTGAGGATGAGAGGGACTGCCCTCTGAGGAGCAGGGCGGTGGCCGAGCGTGGACAGTGCGGGCCTGGTGTCCACTTTCCGGAGGACTCACGTGAACTGATGGAGGCACACGTGCTGTGCCAGCGCTGTGCAGTCCCGGGAGCCCCCCGCATGCTGATGCGCAGTGGGCTAGAGCACGATGCGTCCTTGCAACGCGGGGCGTGAAGGGCGTGACACCAAGCGTGGCAGCCCTGTGGCTTCACACGGGCTCCGCAGCTGCAGAGATCCATGGGATTGATCCCGCCAGGTTCTCGCCAGGGTGCCGGTTCCTTTCTCCTTCTCCCAGCTGCGTGTCTGAAAGATGGCTACAGTCAGCGGGTAGCAGTCCAGCCACCAGAGGCCATGCGCCACTGCCAAGGGAGGGTCGGGCGAGGGCTCTTCTTCCCCGGAGGGGAGGGGAGCTTGGGAGGTGTTGGTGCTACGATCTTTGGAAAGGACGATGGAGGCGCAGGGCCCCGGAGGCAGCAGGAGAGTGGAGTGAATTTGTAGTTTTCCAACTGTTTTACATACCTTCTACTCTCTTCTCAAAAATACTTCTTTTACAAATGTAAATTTATTTCTTGCCTATTGAACATATTTTTTTTTTTTGTGAGACAGGGTCTCGCTTTGTAGTCCAGGCTGGCCCTGAGCTCACTATGTAGCCCAGGCAAACCTCGAACTCAGCAATCCTCCTGCCTCTGCCTCCTGAGTGCTGGGATGACAGGCGTGAGCCACCACGCCCGGCCATATGTTTTTTTTTTTTTTTTTGAGACAGTGGGTATGTGGTATTGATGGCTGGTGGGCATGAGTCACCACACCCAGCATTCTGTGTGGTCACTGGGATCGAACTCAGGACCTTGCGCTTGCGAGGCAGGTGTCGGAACCATTGAGCTAAATCCCCGGCCTTGTTTTTTGAGACAGGGTCTTGCTTTGTAGTTCAGGCTGGCGCTGAGCTCACTGCGTAGTCCAGGCAAGCCTCAAACTCAGTAATCCTCCTGCCTCTGCCTCCCAGGTGTTGGGATTACAGGCATGAGCCACCACGCCCAGCACTATTAAGCATTTTTAAAGAAATGTTAGCTTCTTTTTGCCATCTTAAATCGTGCCATAAGAAAACTCCTAAACAAATCTCTGACTACTTCACGCAGAGCTCGGGAGAACTCACCGACCCAAGTGCACGCGTTGCGCAGGTCAGGGGGTCAGGGGTGGCCGACGCTGTCACCTAGGAAGGCTTCGCCATCATCCTCTGCGTCTGCTTCCGCGAGCTCTCAGCACCTCCCCTTCTGGAGAGCCGCCCTGTTTGCCCGCTCCGTCCGCTTCCCACCAGCCCGCCGGTGGACACTGGGCGATTAGTGAGCGCGCCCCTCCGGGTTCCCTGACTGCTCTCTGTGCACGTGTTTTATTAGTTACTGTCTGTGCATCCACTTTGAGACCTAAGCCATTAGAAACCCAGCAGTACCCCAAGAGCTTTGGCTCTTTTAAGATTCCTCCCATGGCTGCTTGCCGTGTAGGCCGACTGATCCTAATTCCGCTGGCCCCAACCCAAAACACTCCCAGCAGCCGACCGCAGACGGGCCATGGCTGACACCAGCGTGCATAGGGCTCCCGGGGACCAGAAGACACAGTGCCCCGAATGCTCACTTCCTCTCGTGGCCTCCAGACACTCATCAATCTCCCTTTGGTTCCTTCACTTCTCTGGGGTGCTAAGGGGGAAATGTGTTCTGTTTCGTGCGTTTTCATTGGCTTCGTCGCGGTGTCCCACCTGGCCACAGCACACCTCAGCCTCACACCTGCAGCGCTTCTGTGTGACGCCATCTCTCTCCCAGCAGAGCTCTCGCAGCAGCTGGATATCATGGCTTCTGACCACTTCCGAGGGAGCGTTCAGCACCAAATTAGGAAGAAATCACAACAAAAAGCACAACGCTCTTTCTTCATTTCCAAAGTGACTGCGATAATTGGCTCTCCGTGGTCTCCCTGCCATTTAGGATTCCTACGATTCTATCTCCTATTTGTGTGTCTCGTCCCAGCACACAGCAAGATGTCTCAAACATAGCAGCATCATTTTGGTTCACAGATATCGGAGTGAATAAATATTTTAGTCTGATCTTCCTTTTCAAATCAAAAACTGTCTTCCCCGTGCACCGTTATTTCTAGTCAAGGAAATAATTGTTGAGTATTTATAGCCATTAACAGTGCTGTTGTTTATGACAGTGTTCATGACTCGAGGCTAGAACTAAATCAAACTCCTGCTTAGCACAGGTGCAGTGATGAAGGTGTACATGTGAAACACAGAATGTACATGAAAAGACGCCAGGAAGTGTGCGCGGTGCATGTACAGAGATGGAGAGCTCCATAGCTGGTGCTGCAACCCTCACTTGCTCTTCTTTATGTTCCTTTTCGCCCAGCAACTTTGTGTTTACCTTTAATATCTCCTGAGTTTATAGGTTTTCCTTTGACTTTATTCTCCAGCTGCAGCAACACTTAAAACAGGAATGATAAAATCGTAGAGTAGTAGAAGATGAGTGTTATCCCTACGTGACATGTCGGTTCATATAGAAAAAGATGTAAAGAAAAACACGTCTATTTTTAAAAGTCAGTTTTCTGAAGATCAACTCCCTGGAAGGCACAGTTTTTTACTTTAGACCTATTAATACTCGGAAGACAGACTTAAAGTTCATGAGAGTTGCCTTAGAAGATACTGACAGATCCTGCCATATTCGCTGCCTACCTCCAGACTGAAGTCTTCCCACTTTTCTTGGGTTCTCCAGAGTTTCCTAGATGAATATAATGAGGAAAAGAGGTTCTACTCTTTCTTAGAGGGTTTCTTCCTGGAATCGAAACTCCTTTTCCACTACAGCAATTGTCTTGGGCACTTTGAAAGAAACCGAAAGCTGTTGCTGCCATAAATAGCTGTTTTTCTCTTAAGCCTTAGTCAGCCCCTGGAGTCCCAGTCATTGAACCTCATCTCCCTAAACGCCGAACACCTCGGAGTAAGCTACAGCCCCAGCGACTCTTCACGGTGATGGTGGCTCTCCACAGTGTCGGGCTCAAGTGTCTGCTCTCGTATCAGCCAGGTGGCTATATAACCTCTGTTCTTCCAAATGTTTTGAACACTCCCACCCCTGACTTTGTTATTATCATAATTGGGGAGTGAGGCTTAAGAGAACAAAGGAATGTCAACACTTTGGTCATGGAGAAAATGTTTTCCCATCTATTTCTAACGGCCTTCTGTTTGTCTTTTCTCAGTGATGTTCTTGTCCTGCTGGTAGGGGTTAGGGTAAAGAAGACCCAGCTGCGACACCTGCTGCAGGGCCTGCTAACTCACGACCGGGAGTAGTTTGCATTCTGTGTCCTTGTGTGGGACACGATCTCGGTGGAGGTTTTGTGTATTTGTGGAGACGTGGGAATTGTGGGAATTGCACAACCCTTCTCACAGTGACTAGAAAGGGACTAAGACAGATTAGGGGACAGTGCTATGATGTATATCTAGATGGCCCCTAAGGCTTTGTGCAAGCATAGTCAGGACCTTTGGTAAGTGGATAATAGGGTCTGACTTGCTGGTAGGAGGTGGGGCCTGTCAGAAGAGATGGTTCCCTGTGGGCGTGGCCAGGAAAGTTGTGTCTCCCCTTCTGGCTCCTTCCTGACTCTCTGCTTCCTGTGTGCCACCTACAGCAGCTTCCCCTGCCCACCCCTCTCCGTGCTTCCTGCACTGGAGCCAGCTGACCACAGATAAACACCTCCTTTAATTTGTGGGTGTCAGCAATTATCCACATTAATAACCTAAAAGTAGAAACCAGATGATGCAAGCTGCAGTTCGAAACTACAGTGAATGTTTCCATTTAAAAAATTATTACAGTAACCCCACTCAATAGACTCCCTCTTTTTTATCCCACTGTCCCACCCCTTTCTGAACCAGTCCTCAAAGTCCTCTTTTCTGAGTGTCATTAGTTGCATTGCGATGGTTGCTTTGATATCCTGAGTGGATTCAAAATATTTAAGGCAAAGTTCTGTAAAATAGAATATTACAGTGTGTCTGAATTCACCTTGTTCACCACATCTGGCACCCTGAGACTTCTGGGTCTTCCCCAAAGTGAAAAAGACCATGAAAGGTAAATGTTTCACTGGATTCTGGACACGGAGGCAGCCACAAGAGTGCAGTTAAACACACTCATGAGAGAGGACTTCCAAAACCACTTCAGGAAATGGCAAGAAGGATGGTTAAGTGTGTTTGAAGGAATAAGGATTAATGATGACATGTCTTTTACTGCAATTTTAAAAAAATGTAAACATTGGTTGTATTTTTCAATCATACATTATATATTTTTGTCTGTAGAAAACATTTACAAATTGGAACTGTTGTTAGGCATCCCATAGCACTAAGAATTTTGTATGTGTTTTCTAAGGTATTGCATGAAATACATTTATCAAGGACACAGAACATAAGGCCTTCCTCCTATCCTGTATGCAGAATGGAAGCAGTACATTTCAGGGCCCAAACTAGAGATACTTTTGAGGACGTTGCTTGTCATTTGTTACTGAACTTATTTCATGACACAAGAAAAAGAAAATTATTATTACACTATCACTTAATTCAAAATTAACTGAATGTTTTGGTAGCATTATTTAAGCAAAAGGCAGTCAATTCATTTATGCAAAATTCTCAGTTGAATAATACTGTTGTTAATAGCAAAAAAAAAAGAATTTTAAAAATAGATGTTACTTTGATCTTTCCAGAGAGTAAAGGTGAATGCCCCAAATGTTGACATGAAAAGGACATGAAATTAAATTCCAAACCTTCTACTTGTTAACCACACAAATTTATTCCTTTGCCCTGGAGCCTCAGTTCCTCACCAATGCAATGGGAATAATAGTTATCTTCTTGAGGTCATCTAACAACTTAGGAGTCAATGCCATGTGATAAGCAAGTCCTTGATAATGACCAGACACGATGTGCAAAACAGAATTAGCCACTGTGGACATCATGGGCATTTGACCTGGTACAAGTCACTTCATCTCTTCAAGATTTAGCTTCTAAGTCTTATTGAAGAGAAAATTTCTTTGGCAGCCATTAGCTGTTCTTCTGAGTTTTAACCTTGTGGTTGGAGAAGGTACTATTACCACAGTCGGACTTCCTGTGCCCATAATCCCCTTGCTCTGTATATGGAAGACCCACAAAAATACAAATTTATATTTTTATCCATCAACAAAAGCATGCGAAGAAGTGTGAGTAAAAGCAACCTTCAACAGATTAAAGCTTCTTAGAAACTGAATTTTATAGAAATACCACAAATGTATGCCATTTTGCTGATGATATCCACAGATCAGTGAAAGAAACTTTTTTCTGGGTTGTTGTAAGCACATGTCCACCAGGAAAGGTGCTTGGAGGCAAAGGCAGGCAGCCCCACGAGCACAGAGCAGGGCATTTGCTAAAGCCGCCTTGAGTCTAGAAGCAAAATACTCCTTGCTATCAGCCTCACTAAGGACGTGTCAGGTAAGAAAAAGGGAAAGGTAGAAACCCACAGTAGAATACCAGGCCTGGAGACAGGGCTCATTTTAATAAATCAGAATGGAACATGAAAATGTCAACTTAATCAAGCATTTAAATTTTATTAATCAAGCCTAATTTTTATGAGTGCAAATAATCACTGAAGCTGGACAAATTTGCTCACGATTGCATCAGAAACATAATTTTAATATTTAATGGACTGATGAATTTAAATGGAGAATTATCTTTATGAAACATGCTCTTCATAATTTGCCATTAAATGAGAAATAAAAAAAAATCAACATAAATCTTACGTAAAGGTTATTTAACTAAATGTTGCTACTATAAATATTACAAATGCATTATGCTCTAATTCAGCAATCACACAGTACAGTACATAAAGCAGGAATGACAAGTGGACCGGGAAGCTTTTGTGAGGTGACGGAGAGAACTCCGTTCCGTCGCTGGCAGCTTGTGCTCTAGTGGTTCTGAACGGCCTTTTCATCCAGCCCCTCCTGCCACGATTCACCGTTCACCACAGACGCTCTTCCCAGCCCTAATGTAGTCCGAGCCCACTAGGGCTTCCTTTTGTGAAGAAAAAAAGATAAAAACTGGGTTTTTTTTTAATGACTTAGAAAAAAAGGTACATGCAAAGAACTGCGATCTGACTGAGTTTTTAAATATATACTGGGAACATGCTCCATGTTTCAAGTTAAATTTTATGGCATAGAGCTCTCAGGCCTCAAAATAGTCTATGTGGGACAAGAAAAGAAAAACTGAAATTAAGCTAAATCACACCCATTTCATTCACCCCTTTGAGGACCTCATATTGCATAAAACTGACTTATTGTGGATTTTCATGAAGGTGATCCAGACCTAACCGAACAGTGTGTGCTAGAGGCTTGCTAATACTAATCTCCAAGATAAATGTTTATTTTGTTTTCAGATTCTTTAAAGATCCCTGATATTCCAACCATGTAGTGTTTCCTTGTCACACATAGGCTAAACTGTGCATTTACTTGAACAAAGCGACTTCTGACCTCTCCTGCTGGCAGAGGCCTCTGACGGTCCGGGAAGGACATTCCCAAGAGCCCCAGGACGGGCCCTCTCCCAGAGGCTGCGTGGCTCTGTCTTCCTGAGCTGCAGAGACTGCGTCCAGGGACACAGACCTTTCATCAGACCACGTAAACAACAGAGTTCCTGACGCTGTTTTCAGAGTTTGGGACCTTTAAAATTATGCACTTTTTTTGTTTTGTTTTGTTACAGAGCTGTGTGTGATTCTGAAATGGAAATCTGTCTTCAAATATAGACACTCAGGGAAATCGTTTTTTTAATTTGAACTCCATTTATGAATGAAAAAAAAGTCTTGCTTTGAAAAGATTAAATTTTGTAAGTTACATTAGCGATGAGACTAGTTATCTTTTCATGTTACTTGCTAAGCCTAGTAAACAACTTGAAATTTTTGACACTCGTATATTTTTTTTACCTGACAATGTACTTTTAAGAAAGAATTATTTAAAAAGTATACTGTAGGTTAACAGTTAACTTGCTCAACTAAATTATACAATATCCTAAAGTCACTAGATTAGAATTTCCAGCAAGCAAGAAATACAATACATTGTAACACCTTTAGATGGAGACATAGTTCAAATAAACACTAGAATTGGATTCACAGTGCTTTGTGTAAGTACAAGAAGAACATTTAAAAATACTGAGAAGGAAATATGAAAAGAAATTCATTTAGGGTGCTTATGCAAATTATAGAATTTATAAAATTTATATTAGCTGTTATTCAGCATTTCTTAATGGAAGGGTTTTTCCTGTACATTAAGCTGGCACTTACGGAAATCAAAGGTTACATCCTCTTGGCCAGTAGAGTAAATTTACTGTCCTGGCACCTTATAGCAAAGCATATTATACTACAAATAAGAATGCTGTTGATGATACAGAATCCAGGCTGTAATCAGTGGCATGAATCAAAAGTCATCTGATAGCCACATTAAAGCCACATTTCTTATTAAGAATCAAACTAAATTACAACATGGCACTTCCCAGAATGAGCCAAGGAAATGCATTCTGCAAGAAGAAATAATTGTATTTGAGTGTCTCTGTAAAAATCAGGAAGTCTTTTAGCAATAAGTACTAATGCTTCTCTTTTTATTCTGCCTTCTTTTGTATTGCAATATATTCAGCCTTGCCGGCAAGCCTATCACGCTAATTATTTTTGCATCTACTGGTTCTGTTATCTTGATGACTGCTGTAGCTGAAATACTTCAAGGTCACATCCTTTATAGCGTGAATCAAGCTAAGCAGCCATCATACACGCACTTGCTTTTGAGATATACTGGATGATCCAGTATATCCCAGACCTACTTAGGAGTTTTAGTGTTCTTGCAAATATAAATTATATGTGCAGGTTAATCCTTTCAAAAATCTTGTGAGAAGCAGGTATCTTGTGAAAATATCTGTACATGCACATCTAACTCTTGCCAAACACAAAAGTCTTCAGCTCAACCTCTCTACTTTAAACAGTCCAGAATCATTTATGTAGTTCTAGGCATAATCCCCATCTGCAGACATTCCACTCTATAACTTCATATTATACCTATATGTATAATAAATCCACTGTCAAAAATACATGCTCTTCTTGTTTTATGTGGACACAAGGATATAAACGAACTCCAGACTGTGCTGAGGAATGCCACTCTCCCCTAAGGCTTTTGTACCTCTAGGGTGGAAGAAGGCATCTAGTTCTTAATGTGTGAAAACATAAGCATCTGTATGTTCTATAAATATGAAATTAAATATGAAACTTCTTTTTTAATGGTTTTCCTTCAAGATTTTAACTTTGCAGTCACACATCTGGACAGCAGTGATTTCTTCTTTACTTTAAATGTGCTGCTTTTTTATAGACCATGTTTGAGTAGAGCAATTTGAATTGTGTAACTTCATTCTGAGCATAGAAAAACATCCATTTAATGCAAAGATTATTTTCAAGGAAAAAAAGTAAACATACAAAAGAAAACAGTTTCTGTCAGCCTGGGCTTCGCATTACTCAACACTTAACAAGGTTAACATAACCAAGATTCTTTTGGTGCTTTCTTGCTTAAAGGGCTTTAAATAAGTGGAGGACATTGTTTTGGGGAAAATCAGAATACTAGGTGATTTAAGAATTATTCAAGTACCTCTTAACTCCCTCTTGTCTCACTGAGTTTAAACATGCAAACCTGACAGTATTAAAAGCAATAATTAATATCCACTGTACCATGATGATTTTTCATGTTGGTGATTAACTGAATCTATTTTTTCTTATTCTTCCACTGTGCTGGCCTTCCTTTCATTGGCTTCTTATGGTCTTCTCCCTCACACATCTTTGTCTGCTAGAATAATTCTAGCTACATTGTCATATTTTTATTCAGATTGCCATCATTATTAAAATGTTTATCTTTACAAATCACAGTGTTTTGTTGTGTTGGGTTACAATTAAAAGTCTTATAATAGTAAAAGAACCTCCATAACTATTATAAGATATATAAATTCTATAAATGCAAGTTTTCTCAATTTTGAAAATCTTTTCTAAATGTATGGCTGTGTATTGTATTTTTTATGTTAACAAATGTTCAGCAAATACTGAATATGGAAGAAGAAATATTATGCTTTTAAAATAATGTTATCAGCTTATTCTTTGGCATTATATACCTGGTGCACACTGCATTTGGGGCTGTCTATGTGTGTTTTTTTAAATGTCATCTTTATTAGTATTACATCCAAGGAATACCACAAAGAATCAGTTTCTTTCAAGACCTTCCTGCAGTGTGTGGCATATAAGTCTGTGACGAGCGACATTACAGAAGGTCATGTCACTTTTAACTGCTTGCATTACATCTTTCTGATTTCCCTGGTGCCCTTCCTTTGTTTGATTAATACTACTTGGTTTCAAGCAAGGTATCAGAAAGCCTAATTTGGAAAGAGAATTTCAGAACTAGGCTGAGATAGCCCCCTTAAGAAAAAAGAAGAAAAAACCCAACTTTGTAAATGTATCTTTTTTTTAACACATGCATTTTTTTGTCAGTCTTTTCATTATTTTCCCTGAAGGAAACCCTCTGTGCGTGTGTATGTATGTGTGTGTGTGTGTGTGTGCATGCACACACAAACACATGCTTGTGTTATTAAATTAATGCTGACAAATGTTTGGGTAACTGGACTTCGAATCCTTGAAAACAAAACTATGTAGGGGTATTTGGCTTTATTTGAAGAGAAAAGAGCTGGAATTTAAGAGGACTCCTGCATTTTGTGTTTTATTTATTTTCCTTGTTTAAGTGTTAAACTCCAGGACTTTTTTTAAATAGCAGGTGTTACGTGAGTTCCCTGGGAAGGGTTGCAGTTTTTTGTGTAGTCGTGAAATGCACTTCAGTGTTATACACGGTTTGTTTTTAAAAGCTCAGTTTGCAGTTTCTATATTCATTGCATTTAGCTAAAGCTTAGCTCAGCTTCTGAGACATTCCTGCCCTCCCAGCCAACCATCTCATTGGACCATTAAAGCCAAAGATTAGTAGTGAAGCATTGTCTTAATCTGGAATTTATCCACACCTCTACCTGGGTGCCCGGAGGTGTTGCTCAGCATCAGTGAAAACGTGAATCAACATTTTATGACATTAAGAACAGAATATTCTGCCCAGAATAAAAAAAAAAGTTCAGAATTTAATTTCCAAGGACTGAAGTTGAAAACATTGCCTGAATAGTTTATTAATAAATGATGATTTTGAAAACTTACTTTGGCACAGGAACTATGCTGGGTTCTTTCCATCTGAGATCTCTTGGGACAGGAGTTGTCAGCATCTCCCTTTTCCAAGGCACCTTAAGCTTCACCTGAACAAGATGTAATAAGGGGATCCATTTAAGGGGGCTGAAAGGCATCAATAGCAAATCATCTGTAATATAAATCCTCACATGTTTATGATGGAACATTAAAATTGCACAGGAGGAGAGAGAAGTTCTCACTAGAGTGCTAACACACAACCCAAAGACCCCTCGCTAACACAACACTTTTCTGCCAAATGGAAAAGCAAATGGCTGTGTTGGGTGGTGCTGGCTGCACATCTGCGGAGCAATTGTGCGTAGCCAATGACTCACTTGTGCAGGCTAAGAGCAGTTTGGGTTTCGCAAATGATGAGCCTCATTTTGTACACTTCCTTGAGTCCTACTTGAGCTTAAGAGTCAGCGCTGATTTGAAAGATGTGTAAATTAAACTAGCGGCTTTGAAATTTTAAACATGAATCTGAAAGATAGTGAAGAACGCCAAGCCTTCAAATAAAGATGAACTATTCCGATATTTCCAGGCAAATATCTGGAAACATTTGGAAGATCTGACTTTTTGAATCCACATTATTGATTGCATGTACATCTTTCCCAGTGCTCTAAGTCCAACCTATAAGATAAACGGTAGATATTTCACCGATGAGTGTTTCAAAGATAGAAAGGATCGATAATATGTGCATCTCTTCGCTCAATGGAAAGTATTTCTTTAACACCCTGATGTTCCAGTCAAGGTAAAAGGTGATTCCATTGTCTTGCAGTGAACCTTCAGCGCGAGTATGAAGTGAGGTACCTGATGCATTCCTAGGAATAACTAACCACAATATTATTGGAGTTGATTCGTAGGAGTAAAACTGTAGCATTCATTTCCTTTTACCTGACATATTTGATATGACTCTACAGAGTAAGTTTAGCCCAAAAAATTCATTTAAATTTAAAATTTTAAAGACGTTCGGGCGTGGTGGCTCACGCCTGTAATCCCAGCACTCGGGAGGCAGAGGCAGGAGGATTGCTGAGTTCGAGGCTTGCCTGGGCTGCATAGTGAGGTCAGGGCCAGCCTGAACTACAAAGCGAGACCCTGTCTCAAAAAAAAAAAAAAATTAAAGACAGTTTTATTGTAAGTACAAAAAAATTCTTTTAAATGATCTGAGGGTTCAGTGAATTCTTTGATGCAGCCTGATGTCTGCCTTTGCATTTTTCCATTGCAAAATGCCCAGTTTGGAAGAGTCTGGCATCTGCCACCTGAATCAAACACTGTCACTGTGATTGGCTGCATGTTTGCGATGTGAATACGGCAAATGTGAAAAAAAAATTAAAAGTCAATATGGTGGCTCCTCGGACAGTCCCTATTTATCTCTCTGTGTTATTTATCTTTGTATTCCCTTATTGCTTAGTTCTGTGGTCAGTAGTAAATCTTTATGGCATGGCTGAACATAGAGAGAATATCGAGAGTTCATCTTGCTCGCTGAGGGTGAATTGTGTGGCATGTTCCCCACTTGGTGTGAGCTCTCAGCACCCCTTAGAAACAGTGTGTTGCACCGCTGTGATTGTTTTGAGTCTTCAGTGTCCAAGCGAAAGACCACGAAGTACTATGCTTTCATAGGATATGTAAATTAATTGGACATTAAATTAGGGACAGTTTCATAGATTTTCAGATGCTGTGGCTTATATATCAGATAATAAGTTTTCAGATAGTCTTTTAAATCACTAAATGCTTTTTAAATATGCCAGAAAGATTTAGAAATAACCAATATTATCTCACTTTATACAACTCCATTGCCTAGTACATCTTGGTTATTGAAGTTTTCACTTGGGTTATTCTTGTGGCAGTATCAAAAGAAAATCACAAGAAAGAAGGGCTTTGTGTGTCTATCTTCTAAAGTTATGAGCTTTGAGAGAGAGGTTTTAAAATATATGACAACCACAATTCTAGTTATATGCAGATGGCATTAGATAAAAAGTACCATGAGAATTTAGAAATTATGTAAAATCTCACAAGTAGTGCAAGTTGAGACTCCAATGAATACCAATACCCTATCCCAGAGGTTTTTCTATTTTTGGTTTTCAAGGACTGCATGTATGTGTATTTATGTACACGAGACTATTCAAAAATCCAGCTGAAATGTGGTCTGATTCCTAACAGCCTCATCTATATGTTGATGGAGGCAGAGGGAATTATTTGGCAAATCCAAAATGACTTGCATCGGGGTAGGTACAGCAGGAGCCACTGAAAAGACACATCTACATGGCTTAAGCCTACATTTTGTACACATTTGTTATAGAATACAGTTTTAATTTAATATGTCCTTGAATAAAATAATAGAGAATTAAAATGTTTTAGGCAGCCCGTAAAATCAAAAGGTAGTGCAGCAATAGTCAAGAGTTGACTCTATAGATAAGAATCAAAACTTGAGCTACATAAGACACAGTTTTACGCCGTAGTCCACCAGTATGAATCAATTATCAGAGATAGCTATTTTTTCTATTTTAGAGTTTGGCAAAACATAAATTAGACATAGCAGAGCTGCTTTGAGCCTAGTTGTTGGCTCTAACTTTAAAGGGCCTGATTAACACAGTCAGCAGACTAGGTAGGAAGGAGGTTTCCTGAAGTAAAGCATCCCCCAAATTAATGTCAGTTTACCTCACACATACTTCAAATTCTTTGTCACAAAACATTTCACATGAGTAGGATCCCCCCCCGCACCCCCGCCCCAGCTTCAGTTCCCAGGTTTACATCAATTAAAAGCAGAGCGTTTTCCTAATCTCCATCTCCAGATCAAACATTTCCTCCCAGTGCACGTGTTTCAAATGTTAATAAAGTTTTCATTTCCAAAGGGTTCAAAATGACAGAACAAAATTCTCTCCTTTAAAGAGTGCAAAAACGACTTCTGTTTCTGTCTGCAGGTAGTGGAGGACATGCTAGAGGACGAGGAAGAAGAAGATGACAAAGATGACAAGGTAATTATCTTTCCCGGCACTTGGGTACCTGGGGATGGGGAAATGTAGACATGACACTGTTTTCTCAGACAGTTAAAAAAGGAGTTGAAGTGTTTGAGTCCGGAAAATTGGACAGTGCTGTTTATCATCCTAACAATGCACTGCATGTTGCAAAAAGGGAGAGAGGGCTATAAATCCTCTTCGCTTTTGTCCAGAGCTGGGTCAAATATTTTTCTGCCAGGAACAAAAAAAAAATAAAATAATTCAGCTTGTCTGGAACTTGATAGCTCTCATGAAGATAATGGCAGTGACAACTGCTTTTGAAGGGCAAAAATTTGTCCTATCTTGAGTATTACAAATTGGTTTATGGCTAGGGGAAGAGGGGAGTGGAAAAACAGCAGCCTGCATGAGTTGAACATAGATATTGTCACCTGTAATTTTCGACGAATTGCTCAGTGAAGGGACATGTGTGTGCCCAGTGCATGGGTGGACATTTCCACAGCCTGGGTGCTCACTGCCTTTGCCTTGGTTGGGAAGGGCCTGAAGGTCCATGCGGAGACGCCCCTATTTCCAATGCTGGTTGGCTTGGGGTTGGCAACCACAGTACATAACAGCTAGTTTCCAGCACTGCTTGGATTGGTTGTCTTCTGGGGAGAGGGGTCAACTAGAGGGAAGAATCAGGGCAACTTCACTGCCACTGCCACAACTGGCTGGACCTGGGGGAAAAGCTTCTGGGGCAAGAAGGATGGTGCTCCTGGTACATATGGTCTCTGAGTAGTTCTAGACCTAAAACCTAAAAACTTCTGAGGTGAAATAGGAGGCAGGGAAGACCTGTATCATTAATTATTGGCCTATTGTTTTGCATATGAAAGCAGTGTTTGACAATCACAAGAATCTGTCTGTTTTCTGTTATAGTAAAGGAGTGAAATTTTTTTGCAGAAAGGAGAAGAATCAGTGCTTTAATTTATGCCTTTGACCTCTGATTGCAGTAGAAATGTACAGTTTTATCCCAGTGTTGTGTTGGAAGTAAGCATTAGAAATGTCAGAAAAATTCGCAGTGATCAAGTAACCTCACGAATGACTTTTCCCTAATATTTAATGCTTGAAGGGAAATGGAAATACACACTTTCTCTCCCTTCTAATGCTATTTCAAACATTTTTTAAATCAATGGAGCTTTTATGTGAAATGTTCCTTCTGTATATCATTTAGTCATTAGCGACATCATCAAACATAAACTAACAAAATTTCCTTCCTGCAAAAAAACACATATGTGCTTGCCTTTTAATGTTAAATAACATGAGCATACACTTCTGGCAATACATGAGATGATTTATTGTTAAGGTCAGTCGTGGAGCTGTGGAGAGCTTGTATTTTAACGCCACAAGCCAGCTCTGAATCATCGTTTCTCTGCTGATAAACACTGAACAGCCATCCATTTATGGCCATTTTCCCTCGCTTGTTGCTGCTTTATTATTGAAGCCAACATAAAGATCCATTCTGGTAGCAGGCGTTTCCCCAGCAATGTTAATAAATGGAAGCCCTCTGTGAGGTGTAGTACTGCTTGCAGTCAGCCTATGGGTGTTTATTTTGTTTGTTGGTTTTTTGCCCAGTTTGTTGCTTTTCTATACCTTTAGTCTCCCCTTTAGTGGTCATGTTTGAACGGTGAGGTTTTGGGCCTGGGACATGAAGAGACACACCCCTGGTTAAGTGGCTGCCCAAAACATACATGTCAAGTGGGACGTAGATGTCAAGTGAACCCAGCACCCAATCTCCAGAGTAGCATCTAGTGTAATCCAGTGTTCGGTTGCCTGAAACCGACACCCTGGTTCTAACACATTTTTAGATCTAGTTACCAAAGTTGATTGAAAGTGACCACTTGCAGTGCTGCGTGAACACAACTCTACTCTGCATGAGACGCCGATGGTGTGTTTTCCACGTGAAACGATTATGATGTGATTTTCTCATAACTCACACCCTTTCATTTGAATTATATGTAAGATTTTTCTTTTCTTACTCATAATACAGTCGAGACCCTAAAAACGATACTTGAACAAAGTCTCCAATCTAGTAATTTGTGACAGACTTTTAAGTTTCTTGTCTAATAGGAGAGGGAATCTTAGAGTGGATGTCTTGAAATATAAAGATTTCGCTCCTTAAAACATGCAAATGTGAAAGGACCCGTAAACTTCCCTTTACCAGCTTCCGTCTCAACTGGCTCTCCCAGCAGTGAACATAGTAAGTCTTGGCTCTCAGTGTGTCCGAATAGGGGAAGGGCAGTTTCCTCCTTTAAGAAATTCATTGGTTCCTCTATTTAAAGTTTGTGTACAGAGTCATGCATAATGGAATCTCAAAAGAAAACAAATGTGTTTTTTTGCCATACGAGCAGGTATTGACCTCTAGCTCTCATTATTTCTCTGTTTTCTCATATGGTATAATAGTGGGGTCAGGTCAGTGGGTCCTCTTATAGGATAAAAGTAAAAAAGATTAATAAATGTGCCAAAGCCTCACTTTAATTGAACCTGAAGCATGTGTTGCAAGTATGTAAAATATGTCCCAGATGTTTCAGCAGGGCTAGTGTCTTGACTCTCCCTGATTACCACAAGGCAGCTATTAGTCCTCTAACCTTTGGACTTGGGGGTAAATGGGGTATTACATGGCACAGAATGAGAGCACCTGTTTTCCATTCAGCAGAGACCCCTGGCAGGCTTTGCCTAAGCCCATCCATATGTTTTCACTTAGCAGATTGTTGGGCGATTATGAAAAGTGTCTTTCTTTAGGGCCAGCATTGATATTAGTCCCTCACAATGAAAGGCCAAGTCATTGGCTACTTGACAAGGTCCGTGTGGGCATAAACTGAAGTCCTTTATTTCATCTGAGCTTGGAGTGTTTTCTCTCAGCATAATAATATACATGCCAAAGACACAGGTATAAGAAGTGGAAGCAGACGAGCATGATAATTATGTCGCATAATAGCTTTGCAACAGCTTTTCTTCAGTGCTGAATTTAGCGCCTTGGAAGACTGGTTAATATTGGTTAAAATGAAGTCATGATTTACCAGGAGTCTCTGCTTTTAAAGTTTGTCTAGGTTATAGCCTTTTAAGTTATTTTTTCTTAAGTTCTTTCCCTTTTTTTGAAAGAGTTCATCATTATTCAGGTGATGTTTTGTGTCCACGGACTGACTTATTTTTCATTCTAAAATCCATCGTCTACATTTGCTTCAATCTAAAATTAGGTGGCCTCTGTTTTAATCTAATTCCATGGTTTTCAGTGGCAGAAAATACGGGGTTTAAGTAGTGAGTCTTCATTGTGAATCACTGACTTGTTAATATCTTCACTTAGCTGCCTTGTGGAGCAGCGGCACTATGTTAAGCTGTGCTGGAGATGACTCTTTTTCTGAGTTAGATGTTAGAAAGACATCACATAGCATTCTCAGTTCCTTTTGTTGCAGAGCATTCTCTCAACCATCAACCACAAAGTCACAATATGATCTGAGTTTTGACTTGACACCCAGCCCTGCCTTTGTGGCTGACAGAATATCAAAGCAAAGAAGGCTTAACTAAAGCATGTAGGTGGATTATCAACAAGCCACGTAATAGTTTTTCTCACCACCTTACATATAACACTGCAGTGGTTGATCTGCATAATCTCACCATCTAATTAATGAAGAGCAGCCTTCCTTTCATACTTAAAAAGTTCAGGCCTGTTTCCCACGGCACACCCTCCCCACGTAATCTGATCCAGCTGCAATGGCAGGAAGCAGAAAGCAGAATGCAGGTTTCCCTCAGGAAAAGCCTGAATTCAAACGCATGGCATTCTAGTAATGTTTATTGATAAAAAGGTATTCAAATACTCACATATTTATGCTTACATTGCTTCTCCTTTTCCTTTAACCATTATGTCAAGGTTACTGTGTTTTAAGACAACTAGATGCAATGAATGGAACATATCTGGGATACTTCAAAATATACAGATCATTAGCTTCAACTTTTGAAATCTGTGTCATGTGGTTTGATTCTCCAGCACCAACATTGGTATAATGTACCCCAAATCCGTATGCCTCTATATCTTAAATCAACTGGGGTGGGATTCGGTGATAGGAGAGATTTTAATCTGATAAGATTACATTTTCCCAGTTGCATTTGAAAGTTACATGGTGAGGAAATAGCCCAAGACTTTGGAAAAGACAGGAAAAGACAAGCACAATTTTATTTTTAGAAGATTCTATATCACATTTAATTGGAATGTATTGTACTGGTTTTTTCATTTTCTATTGTGATACAGCAGATTACTACCAACTTTGATGCCTAAAGCAACACTGATTTTTTTTAAACTGTCTGTTCAGTAAGTTAAAAGGACAGACCAGCCTCCTGGACTCTACTCAGGGTCTCACCCTCAAATTGCTTATGCCGAGTTCTCATCTGGAAGCTGCAAGAAAGAATCACTTCCAAGCTCATTCAGGTTCTTAATAGAATTCAGCATGCAGTGGATTAATGAAGCTTTATCTTCTTGTTGGATTTCTGTCTCTAGTGGCCACTTCCGATGCACCCCTCCATCTTTAAACTCATCAGTGCAAAATCTCTCTCAGGTTGAAACTCTCCTATACTTAAAATCTTTTTGCAGGAACAAGTGATCCATGTTTAAATGTTCACCTGATTAGGCCAGACCCACCAAAGAAAATCTCCCTTGGTAATATATAATTGTCTATAAAACATAACCTAATTATAGGAATGTCTGACTAATTATATTCTCAAATCCACTACCACAGGGTTTATACAGGATATAGAATAGGAAGGTGGAACCTTGACCACAGGGTTCAATTTTTCATCACTGCCACAAAGTTCTTGAAATAAATGACTAAAAGGAGGAAAGGTGAATTCTGGCTCATAGCTTCAGAGGTTTCAGTCCATGGTAACCTGGCTCCATTGTTTCTGGGTTTGTGCTGAGGCAGAACACTAGGGTGGAGAGTGCTCCTCTCTCCTGGCAGCTAGGAAACAGAGATAGACAGAAAGAGAGAAGGAGAGGGGTTGGGGAAGAAATCAACTCTTATACCATCCTTACCGGAAGTGGTCTACTTCCTTCATATTGGCCCATGAGCTATGAACTTTTCAACAGATTAACTGAAGCTATCATGATTCAATCACTTTCCAAAAACCCTGTTTCTGAACATTGTGGCTGTGGGGATTTAGCCCTCAACCCGTGAGTCTTTGAGGGACTTTACAGACCCAAACCCTAATGCCATCTTAGAATTCTGCCCACTACAAGCATGTAGACCTGGCCATGATCTGGAGTAGAAAAGTGAAACAATCTTTGTGCTCCTTGGATACATCTTTTGCTAGGCTACACCCCATCTATCTTACAATAAAGGAAAATCTATGCCTAGACATGTCCTCTCAAAGTTCATAGGGGCATCGTAGGTAAGACGTATTCAGTCTACACTGTATATTTTTAAATAAAACCAGTCATAGTAAAATATACCCCACTTGCTTATTATCTAATTCCAATCTGGGGCAGAGGGTGACTAGGCAGGCAGAGAGCCTGACTAGGAGATTCATTACCCTTGTTTTGTCCTTCTGGAGAAAAGCAAATGAGAATTAAAATACAGTGGACTTTTGACCTATGAATTCAATACATTCTCCAGGGCTGGTTTTAACTCAAGTGGTCAGTTGCCTCCAAAGTCTCTTTGCTATATAATATGAGACCACACTTTCTTGTAGGCAGATCTTACTGTCCTTGGAAAGACATTGGCATAAGATTTCTCAATTGAACCCACACAGGAAAGGACGTTGTAATGTCCCTTCCAGAGCTCTTTAAGGGTTAAATCTGTGTCAGAAACACAAGTGGCCAGCCTTCTGGTCATAACTGAAGACTCTGTTTGTAAGTTAAAACTAAAATTCTGATCATAACTCAAGTTGTTTGTGTACCAGGCCTGTGGTGACTAGAGGGTTCACAGTTGTAAAAAGTAGGGCAAGCATCCAGTCCTCTCTGAGGACCCTGTGAGACTTACAAATACTGGGCTGATAACTCTGACCTCAAGTGCATACAAACAGCTCCCTACATTATCTAGAATCATAGCAATGTTAAAACTGGAGGATACCCTAGAAATAATCTAGTTAAAGAACCTTGTTTTAAAATGGAGGAACAAGAGCCTTAATACATAGTTCAGTGGTAGAGATCACGCCTGCAATGTGCAGGGCTCTGGTATCCAGTCCCAGTACTGCAAAAATAAGACCTCAGCATGACCTTTAAGTATCTAATTGTACAATAAGGGAACACACTTTCCTTTCCAGAGGAGGACTGTTTTTTCTAGATACCTACTTCTTACTTTTCTGCATACCCAGCTTTTCCCCACTCTACTGGCTAAGCAGTTGTGTATAATAGGGGTAGTAAAACCAATTCTCTTCATGTCTTAGTCCCTGGAACCCCTGAATATGTCACTTTCATGGCAAAGAGGAATTAAGGTAGCAGGGTAAAGACTTTTCATCAGCTAACCTAAAAATAGAGGCATTTTCCTGTAACATTTGCCTGAACCCAATATAATCATTGGTGTACTTAAAAACACCGAAGGTCACCAGCCACCAGCAGCTGGCAGCCACTTTTGCAGCCATAGCCAGTGTCAGGGCTCAGGACCTTTGCAGCAAGGACGAGGACATGCTAGAAGAGCTGGACCACCTGGAGGCAGAGCCTGCCAGTTGCATGTTGCCCAGGTGACCAGTGGCTCAGAATCCAAGTCTTCCAACAGCCAATCTGTCCCTGAGCCCTTGCCTCTGTTCTATCGCTGACTAGTCTTGGAGGACCTCAGATTGTTGCATAAAGGCAAGAAGTACAAGCCTCTGAGACTGCAAGGAAGAGCTTGCACCTGCCCGCAGGCCAGGCAAGCACAAGATGGTGCGGGGGACCCAGAAAGAGCTGTAGAAGGAGCAGCTCTTGCCCGGTGGAAGTAGACAGTCAAAGCCCGAGTGTCATACAGCATCCGTGAAGCATAATCAGGCAGGGGATGGGAGGTGGGCCCTGCTTTAGCTGACTCTGAAGGGGAAAGGGGACTGCAAGCCTAGAAAATACGGGCAGTCTCTAAAAGGCAGTAAGGGCAAGGAAAAGGACCTTGTCTGGAGGCTCTGGAAAGAATCCAGCCCTGTCCATTTCTGGATTTTAGCCCAAGGACACCTATTTTGGATTTGTGAACTACAGACCTCAAGATAATAAATCTATGCTAAGCCACTGGGCTTGCAGTAATTTGTTACAGCAGCAGCAGTAAACTATCACAGGCACTTTGCAACTGCATTTCCTTTGCTTCTCTAGAAGCACTGCATTGTAAAGAACTGATGTGAGCTCTTCATTTTTCCTTGTTAGCTTGATCCTGCTCTTCTGCACAGATAGAATTATACAGTTGCCCTTTCAATGTGGAAATTTAAAACAATATCTGAGCAAGTAAATACTTTAAGTCAAACTGCCTTACTTTTTATTTCAGAAAAGCTTATCCAGACGTGAGGGTGGGTCATTGTCCATCTCAAGTCACTTGTGTACTTTCCTATTTGGGAGCCTATGTTAGGAGCTGCTGAGTGGACCAGCAAGTAGTGGTGGATTTCATTTTTCACCAGCTTCCTCACAATGTATATTTTATTTCTTAAAATATTTCACCCCGGTATGCTCCAGAGCAAGTGAATGTTAGTCATATTTAGATAATAAATCCCTCGAGAGCCTTAAAGGTACAGACTTCCTCCCCAGAAGAACTTACACAACCACAAACTTTGGCATGCCACTTTCTTGCCATGGAAAAGGAATTATAGACACTATAAAGTATCTTTATAAATCAAATCTCTATTACTCAACCATCTTCCTCTTGACATTAATGCCTATTTCTTCAAACATTTGAGAGAAATGGAAATTTCTCATGTGAAAACAATATTAAATTATTTTCAAAAGTAAATTTCCTCAAAAAGGCAATTTGGTTTTGGTTAGCATAGAGTGACTTTTGATATTGCAACAGGCTTGTTACTTTTGACAACTCTTTTTGGCTTTGCTGGTTCATGGCAGTAGGAGCTGGAAACATTGATTTGGCAAAAGAAACTTGAAACAAATAAAAGGGAGATGCTGTGGCTCAATTAGAAAAAAATTGGAATTCCTATGATTCTCCAAAATCCTTGCTGGACTCATTTGTATTGTGTCAATAGCATATCTTTTGAAAAGTGTGCATCATCATTTTTAAGAAGGGATAAATGTTCATGGTTCCATGTTAAGGTCACTGGAGACAGGTTTAGCTTTCAAAGAGTTATCTTGTGAGTCTGTCTGTGGGTGTGTTTCTACCTGTAAAAAAAAACATTGACAGCCTTTTCCTTTCTTGTTCAGCTTTATAAAAGCCCTTCTCTAGTCTTAAAATATCTAGGTAGATATCTCCTCCTGATATTCCCTTCTAGAATAGCAGGTGGGCTAAGAGAATCAAAACAAGATATACCTACATAATTTGGCAAGAATATCCATCAATAAAGCCAACTATGTATGAATGGAACTCTTTCCAGTTGAGTTCTTCTGATAGTTGCATTTCCTTTGCTTAAAAAAAAAATAGAACTTTCATCTAAAGGCCAGTTAAATGTTTGAAGACAAATCCTTTGGAAAGCTAGTTAACTTCTGTAGTGTAGCAGTGAGCTTCCTTTTTTACTTCCAATTCTTGACAAAAACTCTTGAAATAGCATTGTGTCAGCCCTGGCTCTCAGGAGGTTGACAGCACACAGAGAAATAGACACGATTTTTTCAGGCGAGCTGGCAGAGTCGTTGACACCGGCTGACACCACTGCATGTTGAGATGAGATGACTGTTTCTTCACCGAAGCAGCAGAACCAGATGTGTTTCCAAGCATCACAGATGCTCCATCTGAGGCCAGAGTGCCAAGTTCCTTATTCTGCCTGAAAGTTTGTTTGGCAAAGAAATTCTTCACTGTGTTAAAGACATTGACTCTGCAGATTTTAAATGGAGTTCACAAAGTAGGAATTCTTGCTTGATCGTAAGAACTTGCCAAGAGGAGTTAGCTATGCACATAGATGTATCTTTTTCATTAAGTTACATGCAAAGGAAAATATTAAAGAAATGTCACAAATGCTGTTGAGTAGACATCATTAGTGAGAGCATGACTTCAAGAAGTGTGTGGAATCAATGTATTTCTGGGGGCATGTGAGGTTTTTGTGTTTTCAGTGGGTGATATAATTAACAGATAAGTTCCAGTGCAGTTCTCTTTGCTTGGGGGAAATCCAAAGCCAGGTAACGAGCCAATCTTTGAAAATCAGGATGTTTGTATATAAAGAGGAAGAGTTTAAATGTCTGATTTTCAGAGTAGGTGGCCTGAGGTCCTCCTCAATTAATTGATCCACTAGCCAGAATTCTGCTATGCAAGAAATCATATCATTTTTATATTTTATCCCACTCCATAATTAATATCAAAACAATAGATATAGAAACTTCATGGTACTGTTTTCATTAGTGTATGTTTGTGATACATTAAATATACTTATTGCATCATAATATGTTTTTTCTCTTTGACATTTTCCAACTTATGCTACACTCAAAGTAAACAAAGATACATAACTTGTAATATGCGGTGTATTTTTAGAATTTTCACCAAGAAACTATTCTAGAGGTCTTAATATGGTAGTGATGATGTCACCTGCCTTCTTATCTTCGGGAGCATCTGTTGCAGATTGCACTGGGTGTAAAACGTGCCTAGTTGACACATGCCACTTCCAAGCAGAAGCTTTACAGGCCACCCCTGGCTCTCATGTCTTTCCTCTTTGCAGTAAGGCTAGAACTGTCCCCATAGAGGCTATTTCTTCAGCCTAAGTTCTGGGATAAGGAGAAGAGGAAGTCAACCATAGGGACACACAGTGTGAACCAAAAATAAACTTGGTTTTCTGAGCCTCTAAAATTTTTAGACTTTGTTCTTGCAACTTAGTCTAGGCTATCCCATATCAGCCTGTGTGAATTAATGATATACTTTTATAATTTGATGTCGAATATGGGATCTTTTCCAAGCGTCATCAAAGCCTGAGAAAGGAAGATAGGAAATGTTTTGTCTTCTGTTGTTCAGAGAGATTTACCCTTCTCTCCTGAAGCTTGTCTCAGGTAAAGATTGAACTACTCTTGCTATTGTACATCTCTCACTGAAAATTGATACTTTTGTTCATCTTACATATTGGAGAGAAACTCCTTAGGCAAACAAAAATACTATGACAGGATATTAGCCTTTCTGTAGGTACTGAGGAGTCCTTTCTACATGGTGGCATCAACTGATGGGACCCTTGGTTATGTAAAGTAATAATTATAATAAGGAAAATCTTCTAATAAAGTTATGAGCGATTTTGGTGGGAAATCGGGTAACCACCTTCTCAGAACTGTCAATAAATGTTTTACAAAGGAACTGGCATTTAGTTTGGGTCTGAAGTTTGTGTGAGAATGTACCAGGAAGTGTGATATACAGAATATACAGAATCCAGGACTGAAAACTATGGAAGGAACATATGGCACTGGAGGAAAAATAGAGGGAAATGATACTGGAAATGGAAATCTAAAATTGTAAAACTTTCACGGTCCTTTAAGAAGTTTGAAGTATATTCTGCACATCATGGGGAATCAAAGTAAGAATTTTCATGATGAAATTTGCCCTTTAAAAAGAGAACTTGGCACCTGTTGACTAATCTCTTTCCACCCCCTTTTCTTCCACCCATTCAGCCAGATAGGAGGCCTAAGTTCCCATGTTCTGTTGCATAGGAAGAGGGCTCTTAGTTAATGATATTGTATAATTAAAAATAGTGAGAAGAATGCACCTTGATGTTTTCACCACAAAGCAGTTGAAGATGATGGATAACCCACATTCCTGGGGTTTATCAGTACACAGTGTGTAAATGCACCAAAGCATGACATCATACCCCATAAAGACACACAACTAATGTCTGCCCCAAAAAACTCACTGCTAGGAAAGAGAACTTTTAGCTTTAAGGTAGAAGATGGGACAAGAAGGAAATGAAGCTCACATAGGGGATTGCCAGGAGATACAAAAATAGCTCTAATGAGAAAAAAACGATCTTTACACATTCATAGTGATACTAGAAGGAACAACTTCAAGGAATTTTTAAAAAATATTAGCTGTAATAAAATGATTGAAAGCAAATTATGTTGAGAGGAGTAAGAGAAATTTTAGGATTGTAGGCGACAGAAACATCTATCTGATATATATTTGTTATTTCACTTTCATATTTCAAGGAACTTCCTATTTTTGCCTTTTAAAATATTTGTAGTAGCTCTATAAATTGGCAGTCAAGTACCTTCCCCAGGCTCCACTATCAGGCAGGGTAATCTGGCTAGCAGGGAAACAGCTAAGATTAGAGCCCAGGTACCCAGAAGGGAGATGCTCTTAGAAACAAGGTGATTTGTTTAGCAGATAAGCTAATGCTATGCATTAGCTAACTTTGCTGGGGATGAAGAAACAGATCACAAAACTTCCTCCCAAGGCATGCTGTAGCAAAGCCAGTCAACCCAGCTAGAGGGGACACTTGGGCCCCTTGATTCACAATTTGCACAGCCAATGCTGATTCTGCTCAGTGCAGACTGAGAAGCATCCTGCGCACCTCCTGCACCCCTCAGCCCAGGCCTTGTATCTTGACAGCGCATGCGAACATGAAGGCAGCAGGTCCACTTTTACCCATTCAGCTGCATGCTTTCAATAAGAAAGCACAGGTCCAATGCAGAAACGAGGAGAAGAAAGGCAAAGAAGTGGCTCTGTCTTTCCATTGCATTGAATGTGGATTCAGAGGGAAAGGTGTATAGTAACTGAGCTCGTGCTGGCCTTGAGCTAGCAGTCGTTAGGACAAAAGGAACTGGAAGAACTTGGGTCAGTTAAGAAGGAGTCAGTGCTGCACTCCTTTGTAAACCAAGACACTGGGACCTCTGAAATGGAAGACCTCAGGAAAGGTCTAAAAGAAGTGAAACAACCAAACATGACTCTGTCTGCCTCCACATCCATCAGTTTTTGCATAAGAAAACCTCAAGCCTTATTAAAGGAATAGTTTACTTTCTCTCTGCTTAGCTACTGGGTTGAGAAGGCTCACATGAGAAGCTCCTGCTGGACCTCTGTGGTTCCCATCAGGTGCCTGATGGTCGGAGCCATCCAAAGACACAAATGGGCTGGAGAATAGGGCAGTTAAGCCACTTGAATGGCGATAGGTTTGGCTTCCACTTGGTTCAGAGAAGAGGATCCAAGAGTGAGTATTCAAAGGGTCTCCAGTGGAAGCTGCACAGTGCTGGAGGACCCAGTCTTGCAAGTGGAGGAATGTCACTTCTGTCACACTCTATTAGCCAAGCAAGATACTAAGACAAGGTGTTTAGGAACAAGGGAGTGCTGTTCCACCTCCTGATAGGTTACACCAAAGGCAGGCTGCCCAAGAGCCTACGGATGGACAATGCCGTGTGGCCATCTTTGGGAAAATACAACCATCAAACAAAAGCTTCTCATAAGTTACCTCAAAAAAAAAAAACCCCACGAAAAATAAGGCGACTTCAAATAGATCTATACAATTGGTTTCTACTTCTTCCCTGAAATACAGAAATGACTGCATCATTCCTGTTGTCTTTTTTATGACTAAGGATTATGGCCCCAACTTTTACATTCTAGGTAGAATGTCCCTTGTTTTGAGGGGAGAATCAGAAAGGAATTGCAAAGAATCTTTCAGAAAATTCCTGTGTCAATTGCCACGAGCCTTCATGTCCTCCACTGACTAAAGTGCTTGACGAACGGCCAGCGCGCTGTGTTCCTGCAGCCAGGCTTTGCTACCAGGACTGGCTGCCACACATAAAAAGCTGAGTGAGGAAAGGAGATTGGAGATACTTTCTTTTGTAAAGCATAATGTTTGTACTTTTTAGAAAATATAATTTGAAATTGTATTTATATATGAAATTTATATATGAAATTATATACAGCTCATATCACTAATTTCTTCGAGGTCATTTCTTATGAAACTTCAAGGATCACTCACATCTCTGAATATTTTGTTGTACAACTCACAGTAGCTCAGCCAAGACCTGTTTCCACTATTGCTGGTGCTGTTTCTCTGCCAGAGAAAGCAGGGCAGTATTATGCAGATGTTAAAACCAATTTTCCACATGTTATGCACATAGATGCTACTTCTCGTTTCTGATATCTCAGCCAAGTACTCTGATCAGCAGTGATCTGAGAATGAGGCCGGCATCTGTATTCTCTTTGTGATTCCATACTTGAATATTTTGGAGACACACAAGGTGATATGATAAGCGAATATACAGCTGGGGTGGTCTGATAATCTACGATTGTATTGATTACCCAATAGAGTAACTTCCCTGGGTATTAGGTCTGCTGATGCATTCCTGGGGTAGTTGAACAAATTCCTTTTCCCATTGAGCTAACCTCAAAGTCACAAAGTCTCTGAATCAAGGTCCTCAGATTCTATACTTTGGCAATTTCTTTCCCTTCTCCTGGGTTATATTAGAGAAACTGTGTCACCTTTCACACCATGTAATACCAGATCAGATCAGAATTCATGTACGATTTTGTCTGCAGAAATTTAATAGTACAGACTGGCTTATCTCTAGATAACACATGGAAAAATAAACTTCCTCAACTGACAGATTTACTTGATTTTTTTTTCAGATAAGTTATTTGTAAGCAATTGAGCTAAAGAATGTAACTGGATTATTTTTCATACCATACACAAAAAAACCTCCACAGTGAAATGGTGGCTAAGTACTCAGTCTTCATTGTGCTGCTTCTTTGCTCTTTGAAAAAGTTCCTTGTTAATGAATGCACAAAAAAGATATTTTACATTAAATGTATTTATTAGAACTAACGACTTTAGGGAAACAAAATTTACTTTAAAACACTTATGTGAAAATAACATTCGTTGATAGTAATGGCTGTTAAGTAACACAGGTTATGTGGTAGCTTACCTGGGAATGGTATTAGGCTGCCTAAAAAGCATTTGTCTGTGTTTCTCTTTTGAAATCAGGAAAAGTCAAAGCCCCTCACTAATCTGAAATCTTCCTGAAACCAATTAAAATAATTTAAGATAAGTTGTACTGCAAATGTGCTTTTTAAGTGTTTTATACATTGGATGTCTTAGGGATGTTGTAACCCCTTTTAATGTTACTATTTATATATAACTACCATGTGTATAGCATTACACCTTTAATGCACTATATTAGCTGTCATTTGAAATTAAGTGCAGGCATGTTCTTTTCTGGCCTTCAGTTTTGCCTACATTAAACATTTAAAAAATGACACCAGTAGTAAAAGAGTAGGGAGCATTCCCAGTGGAAACCAGCTTCTGCATATGGTGGAGTTCTGTTCGCATTTCTATATGGAAGATATCATAAGATCAGAGCCTCTGTGTTTATACACCTGGTATCCAGAACTCTACCTGATGTCTTTTCTTAGGGAATTAGTGTAATCAAAGCTTATGGTAGGCGTGTGTGATAGATAGGCCTTGTCCGTAGAGATCTGGTGATAATTCCATCAAAATTTGTCCCTAGTCGATCATATATCTATGCATTTTTATATCTTTGTGGTTTTCTTTGCCAATTCTCTGCCTGCTTCAGTGCCTTCTTTAGAAGGTCAGTTTTGGAGGGTTTAAGAATTCACCTTGAAAATGTGCTATAACTTGAATGTATCAAACTGGCCTTTCTACTTAGTGTAAACTTCATAGCACTAAGAAAAGGCAACTACATAGCTAAAATATTTTATTGCCATTTATTTTAATTTATGTGAGGAAAAAATAGGTGCCTGTTGATTTCAGATTTTTTTTCTAGTTGTGCAAATCACATTTGCTTTTTCTGTCCTTATGATACTGTGCAGAGTTTTCTCCATGATGACAGAGGGCACATTGTCTAAACATGCTAAGCAATTAGTGTTAATAAAAGAAACTATGTAGATGAGAGTCTCTTAAGGTAAATCCACTGAATGAAAACTAAAATCTTTTCTTTTTATTCATAAATATCCACCTTTCCATCATCTAAATCAGTGATGTAACTTTGTGTGTGGGCCTTTTTCCATAACTTCAGGTGGACAAGATGACTATTAGAAAGAGAGCAGATTTTATCTCATAATTGATCCACTATCACTGTCAAGTACTTTTACATTTAATTACATACCCACACAGAAAGGAAAGTAGAAATATTCTAATTAAAAAGAATTTCAGTTTTCTAATTAAATTCTAATTTCTTATCTTTAAATTAAGAAAGTTCCAATTTTCAATTTTTATAATTAAGAAGAAAGAAAGCAAGATACAGTATTATTCATTCAAAATGAATGACTCGTTCATTTCTTTATGTGTTCATACATGTGTACACTCTATGTGTGTATAAATATTTGAGTGTCTGTGACAGATAGCACTTCTGTGTGTAATATACTGATACATTTTTAGAAAAGAATGCCATGAGTTTTCTTCTCCGTTCATCATCAATCTCAAACATACTCTTCATCTGTTACCTTCACGGACTTCCCTCTTTTCTTCCATCCCAGTCCTTTCTTTTGTGTTTTCCCTCTATTCACTAAATGCATTTCTGGAAGACAGGAAAGCTTCCTTGGTCCTTGTCCTTCCCATACATATATCCCCTTTATCACCTTTCCCACATACTTCGATGTCCCTATGTACTCATTTTTTAAAAATTCTAACACTTTAGTTCCTTTCCTTTCTCTCCAATATTTAGGGACCACTCAGTTTTGTTTCTCCTTCTATTTTCTTTGTTTTGTGGACATAGTGAAGAAAGCATCAGACTCTTGTTCATTTATTCACTTGTTGATATCAGGATTATGCACGTGGATGTTCATGCTCACGCTATGAGGGACATAAGCAGAAGTGCAACCTCTTTTCCAAGGAGCTCACCAGCTTTGATTTTTGCCCTTCATCCAAGTCTGTTGTTTCCATGCTGTTGAACATCAAAAATTTTTTCATCACAAGTTCAAACTGAGCGTATTTCAACCTGAACCGGTATTCTTTTTCTAACACTTCATTTCTGCTTTGCTATCTACATGAGATGCTTTTTCTGTCAAAGACTCCTGCATCCTTTAAGACCCAACTGAAATCTGGCCCCTGCTATCCAAATAATAATAGAATCCAAATAATAATAATGTCCTATTAGCTTCAGGTAATAGCGAGCTCCCCTTCGCAACAAAAAGTAATGCATTTGTTCTACTTAGTTGACATTAATCGCTTTCTTCTCTTTCATTTTGTACATATATATCATTGTGTGTATGTTAATCATGTGCCAGGCACTGCGCTGAGCCCTCCCTCTACAAGTACTGTCTCGCATTCTTCTTCTTGCAAACTCTATTAGGTAGGTTCTATCATACACATTCTATAAATGCATGCAAAGTAACCTGTCCAAAGTCCAAGACTGAAATTACAACCAAGGTTTATCTACACTTTTGAAGCCCATAGTTTAAACCACTATGTCACACTCCTTTAAGACTTTTTGTATTATTAACTCCTGAGCTTATTTAGCTTTTCTCTGCTCATAAACACAGGTAACCAGACCTGAGTATCAAAATCTATGTTATGCACAATGCTACACACATTTGGTAGCGAATGAATGAAAGGCTATAGCTGAATGGGCAATAGCAATGCAGACATCAGAACTGTCATTCAAATTACCCATGTTCTGTGCTGGCTATTACTTAGCAAAAGAAAATTGGCTGTCAAATGATCTCCATTTTGCCAATATCGTTCTGTTCTCTACTGTGATATTTACACCTCCATAAGTGTAATTGCATCTACCATCGCCAATATGGTAGGAAAAGAAATGTTCTGTTCCCTGCACAGATAATTCTTTCCTGTCTATATTCACCACTCTGAGCCCCAGCCTCACCTGTGGTGTTACCCATAACAGAGCTGAGCATGGTTCCTTCCTGTCCTTGCACAGCCCTACTGTCTTCTGCCAGTCACCCTCCTTCCCATTCCCATAGGCACCACCAATTTCAAATCCCCCCAATCTCCAGGTAGCCAACCTCCACCACTCTCAGACATAACACATCTTTATTTTCATTCATTCATTCATTTAGTCTGGGGGTACTGGGAATTGAACTCAGGGTCTTTATTTTCCTAGAATACATCCCTAATCCTTTATTTATTTCTATTTTGAAACAAGGTCTTGCTAAGTTAACTAAGTTTCTCAGTCTGGGTTGGAATTAGAGATCTGCCTGCCTCAGCCTCCCATGCCTGCTACATGCATCTTTTAAATGCTGCCAGTAATCTCTAGAGACTTCCTGAAGCAATATAGTATGGTAGTTAAGGGTTGTTGTTCTGGAACCAGTGAGACCCAGGCTATGTATGACACCAATCAAGAAACTTCACCTATATCCCTTATCTGTAAAGTGGGGTTACTAATAGTTCCTACCCCATAGGCTTGTAATAATGATTAAAGATTGAATATATGAAGCAAGGTCTGGCATCTGGTGAGAATTTGATAAGTTATAATAGTAGTAGTATCATTATTGTCATGAGTCATGATCAGCAGGGGCATTATCAGTGAGGGAAGTCCAGGAAACTTGTGTTTTTAAGCAAGACAGAAATTCTGAGTAGAAAAGGATTTGAGAGAGGTAGAAAAAGGACTTCTGTTTCTGACATGTCATGTTTGAAATGACACCAGACCATCAAATTGGGTATTGTAGCAGACGTTAGAACTAGAAATCTGGAGTTCAAAGAAGAGGTTAGAGGTAAAGACTTAAATCTGACAATTATCCAATAGAGAGAATAAGCAATTACAAAAGAGAGGACGTCAAGAGAGGAATGAAGAAGGCAAGGCCATTTCTGTGGCAAATGGTTCTATGTAAGGGACAAAGGGAAGATGAGGACCAGATGTGTGGCTGCAGAGGAATCTTCAGGGTGACCAGGGAAGACCTGGAAGGCCCTGTATTATGGAGACCAAGAGTTTTGAGAAACACAACCCTAGAGTTAAATATGGCAAGTGATCATGGAAGATGAGCACTGAGAAGGTGAGGAACATTGGTGATCAGGTTGGCGGTGGCCATGGCACTTACCCCTCCCTGGAGCTACAGAGGCAGCAAGCGAAGGGCACATCCTAGGTGGCTGGCAGGACCTGCCTGACCAAATGGTTTGACTCTGATGGAGCTGATGGAGTCGGTGTGGCCTTGTGGTTTGCCTTAGACCTAGAGAGCGGCTGCTGCAATAGAAGGAGCCAGTGGAGGAGGAGCTATCCAGACTGGCAGGGTGGAGGAGGGTGAAGGTCTCAGAAGTGGTGACGGTGAGGAAGGAGGAGCAGGAGGCTCTGCAGGGACCTTCCGAGGGAGGACTGTGGTGCTGGGGAAGCCACGTGGCCTTAGCCCTGTAGGAAAGATGAACGGCCCCGCTGTGACTGCATGGTCGGGAGGGGAGGGCACTCTGGAGAGGAAGGAGAACAAGGGAGACATGCAATAGCCATGCGGCACACAGCGAGTGAGTAAGTCATCATGGAACTGTCAAGGCCGGCGAGGGGCTGAGCAGGAGGTTACAGCAGCCAGGACAGAGCCGTCATGCAGCTCAACATTCCAGAGTGGTCTGTGTAGAAAAGGGTAATAACAGAGAAATCAAGGACGTGTCCAGCAAAAACCTGTGGGTTGCAAGAGAAGGAGACAGAACATCCTATAAATGTCTGTTAGGCCTGTCTGCCTCATAGCAGTTTAGATCGATATTTCCTCATTGATTTTGTCCAGGTGATCCATCCCGTGCCCAAAGTGGGTACCTAATTCCCTGGTTAGCATTATATTGGGATTTGCTTCTGCCTTTTTATTTTCTATTGGCCTGTGTGTTTGGGTCCTCTGGCCCTGTCTGCATGTGTTTACAATTTTTATGGGGTCCTGCTGCGTCAATCCCTTTCTCACCACACAAAGCCTGTCTTTGTCTGTTTTTCCAGATTGGGACTTAAAGTCTATGTTACCTGATATAAATATAGCTCTTCCTGCTTTCTTTTGGTTTCCATTTGTATGGAATGTCTTTTTCCATCCTTTTACTTCCAGTCCATGTGTGTCCTGAGAGGGAAAGCGAGTGTCTTGTTTATAGCTGGATATAATTCAACCATGTAGTTGACCTGAAGCCAAAACTGACTGAGGGAGCTTGGAGAAGGGTGAGTTGTTGGACAAAAGAAACCTCAGAATCAGGGAAATCTTCTCACCAAATGATGGTATAAAGGGCAGAATGAGGTAATTAGGTTGCTACGGACCTATAAATTCAGTCTGTGTGTCTGTCTGTCTGTCTGTCCTTTCTTTGTGTGCTTAAGTAGAAAATTCTGCCTGGATAATAAAAAGCTCTACTTTGAGAGTTAATTGTACTCTGGCATGTCTGAAAGCATCAATCAAACTAGGACGGAAAGCTGAATTTTGTCTCTCCATCTTCTTTTAACTTTTCACCTATGGCTCTAGATGGAAGTCTGCTTTAAAAGAAAATGGGGGAGAAAAAGATGTCAAAGAGAGTTGCAAATTGGTGAATGACATCTGCCATGTGGTTTCTCTGTCACTCTCGCTAATATTGCTTAGCATTCTGAGTCTTAAAAATAACGCTGTTATTGAGATTTAAGACTCTGTGGATGCAGAATATACTTTCGAAAATAAGACTTTTTACTATGCATAGCCAATTATAGTCCACTGAGAAAATGATACATTTTCTCAATACATTTTTATTATGTCCTTAACTGATGGACCTTTCCGGCTTCTTCACAGACATTCTCCTCCATAAGCTACTGTACATCATATGCCTTTTAGGAATCTAGTTAAATTTGTATTTACCTGTGAGGCTGGATTGGCTCCAGAGGACATGGTCCTTCTTTCCTTCAGTAAATTATACATATTTTAGAAAACTATCTAAAAACATATTTGTCTCAGATGAAATTCTGGTCTCAGGGGTAATTAAGACCAGTTTTTAAAAAGCAGAGCCAATACAGTTTAACTCTCTCAGGTAAATAGGATATATTTTATAATCATCCAAAAAGCATTTCTTCCTTTGCTTCTCTTTCCCTTCTCCTGTAACTGTCACCAGGCCTGTTTGTGTAGATACTTAGCGATTATTTTGGTGTTTCTTGAGATGTTGCCTCTCTCTGAGGGCTTGCACACCAATTATCTGTCCATTCCATGCCCGAGCAGCAGAACACAAAGAGAGGCACCATTAATCCTACATATAATTTCTAGGAAAGAACTTACCTTGTAAGGATTCAGGTACTGCTACACATAGTCTCTATTAGTCTTTATATTTTGAGAAAGCAGTTCCAATATGGAAGATTTCGCAGAACTAACAGTAGAGTTTTATTGACTGAGGATATTTAATTCAATGAACACTATATTTTCAAATTGTTCTAAGAATATAAATGATATCTGAAAGTAAATATACTATAGCATCATTGTAAATATGTACAAATGTAAATATAACCCACAATCATTAAAGCCAAAAAATACTATTTCCTAAAATTACATGCTCTCTCTAGAATTATTTTTCATTTCTAAACACCCTGAATTCCCTGGTTTCATTGCACACCCTGAATAGTGAAAATGCACAATCCCAGCTTCCTTTGCCCTCTAAGGCTATTGCAGTCTCTCCCCTACCCCAGCGAGAAAGCAGCAGCAAACAGCATGATGACAATTCCCAGTGGTTTGTGTGTATTTCACGAGACTAGAACTAAAATTTGGGAAAAGGTGTTTCCTAGAAACCAGAAGACAAGTGCAGCGACTAAAATAACGCCTGGTTTGTTTTCCCTCACTGCTGCCTCTGAGGACCAATCCTTTACGTTTCCGAGACGGAGACTTCAGCAGGTGCTGTGGATAAATGTCTCTGCTGTGTGCACTCCCGCAGTGTGAGGCCAAGGTTCTGCGGTCTCCTCCCAGTCGGAGTAATTGGGACTGAGAGTTCACCCTGCTTTGCTCAAGGCCCAGTGAACATCTGAACCAAATCCTCTAGACTCAGGATTCAAAAAAAAGGAGAGAAATTATCCTCTCTCTCTCTCTCTCTCTTTCTCTCTTTCTGTCTCTCTCTCACTCTGTGAGTAAAATTTTCATGCATTAAATTAAAAAAAAAGAACCCTCCATTACAGTATGTGTAGTGATCACCAAGCATGAAGACTTGGACAAGGCCTTTCCAACAGGTTAATAACTTAAATCCTACTCATGTTCTTGCCCAGATTTCTGTTCAATTCAAGTGACTGTAAATCCAGATCTGAAAAGCAGAGTCTTGTTTCTGCTCGTGCTCCTGCTGTCATCATAAATAGCACCCTGCTTCGCTTCCTACAGTGTCCTGGTTCCTAGGACCAATGTTAAGACCTCTCTGCTTATATGAAGTCCTCGGACTGCATTTGGTTTCTTTGGGTGTTTTTTCGCTTATGGTTTTATATTTATGAACAGTTCTACTAACACCCCCAACAGGGTAAGCTTGAGAAATTACAAACAAAAGCTGATAATCCAGGGATGACACTAAAATATAGATTCTTTTTTTTGTTTGTTTGTTTGTTTGTTTTGAGACAGGGTCTCGCTTTGTAGTTTAGGCTGGCTCTGAGCTCATTAAGTAGCCTAGGCAAGCCTCGAACTCAGCAATCCTCCTGTCTCTGCCTCTCGAGTGCTGGGATGACAGGCATGAGCCACCATGCCCTGCACTGTGTTATGCGGTATTGATTGTTGGTGGGTGTGAGTCTCCACGCCCAACATTGTATGTGGTTACCGGGGATTGAACTCAGGACCTTGTGCTTGTGAGGCAGGCGCTGGAACCACTGAGCTAACCCTCCGGCCCAAAATGTAAATTCTTTATGCTACTTCATAAGATTCTGAATCAGTAGGGATGGAGGGGGACCTAGGAAATGTTTTAATGGGGCATGGTTCTTACACACTTGGATTTGAGAACTGTAGTTGAGGCACTGCAGGGCCAGCCTACCTGTCTGCTCTTAGCCTGTGAGCCCAGGCACCTGTCTGGGACACGCATGCCAGGGTCTTCTGGTCGACCTCTGGCCAAGGTGACAAGCTGCAGTTGAGCAGGTTTGCACAACTGCTGTTTCCAGCCTCACTTTCTCATGGCTGGAGCCCAGGTCATTGCTGGGAATGATCCTCAATAGGACGCTACCCACCCATTCTCCTGCCACACAGACTCTGCTTCAGCCAAGTGAATTCTCAGGCTTCCCTGGGAAAGCTCTTTGAAATATTTTTGCAAAGGGAAATGTGATTATAGATTGAAGAGTGGTTATTTTATCAGGAAGGTGGGTCCTAGAACAACAACAAAAAATAGTCATTGAGGGATTCAGTTCCATTCTGCACTTGGCTTTGTGCACAACCAAGGATGACGCCATTCAGCAGCAGCTCCGCTCTGCGACACTCTCACAGTCGTCCTTTCCCAGCTGTCAGCGCTCTGCACACTACATGCGTTCCTGCCGGACACTTGACCCTCGCTTTCCACCAGGCAGGAGAATTTCAGCAGGAAGCTGAGCGAAAAGGAAGCGAGGACTCTTGGCCTCCCCTAGTTCAGGGTTGTAGGCCTCAAGCTTAGTAACGAACTATCGCTTCTATTCTCCGGGTGGCTTCGGTTAGTCTTCCAGGGGCACCCACCTGCCTTTGAGACGCTGAGTGTTTCTTTCCTCACAGTCGCCCCAGCCCACCCCTAGCCAGCTCTACCCCTTCTCCCATGCACTAGCTCAGAAATTAAACTATGACTTGGCATGCTCAGTCACCTGCACTAAAAACTGCAATTTGCAGTGTGATTATCACCGTCATGGGTTTCCATCCCCTTCTGTTTAAACCCCTAACTCACGCATCCCTCTTTTTGATTATTATGAAAAGGAGGAAAAGGAGAATGAAAGCCTCTGGTTACTCTATTGCACCTGTCAGGAAGTTAAAATATTACATCTCTGAGTGGTGTCATCAGCTTGGACAAAATACTTGAAAATTCTACTTTGCTCTGTGGATGCATCCTGCTTGTGTCTAAGAGGGGAAGAGACAGGGCCTCTGGGGTTCTCTACAGGGTTTGAGTCAGTCATAAGAACAGAAATTACTATTTCTAGAACTTTCTTTTTCTAGAGACCCCTACCCAGGCTTCAGTCTTGGATGCTGGGAATTGTTTGTATGTTCTTTGGGGCCTTTTGCAAACATGTGGCCCTTTCCTCTCACTTCCTATCTTCTGCTATATTTTCCATGTTATTCTGAGTGAGATATCAATACCTCCAATGAGAACAGACCAGTCAGGATGGGTTAGGTTTTGATGGAGTAATATTTCTAAAGTCTTAGAGATGTAAAACCACGTGCTTTAAAAAAAATTTTTGACTTACAGCATGTGCTCCCCAAAAGTAAACAGGGGATTTTCTCCCATCCCTTCATGATCACCTTCCCCAGGCCCAAATATGCTGCTACTTGGAATCCTACCCATCACCGAGTCTGAAGAAGAAGTCATGGTCTTAAACCTTCCTCCTGGAAGAACAAAAAGATTACTTTTGCTTATCTGTCATTAACCAAAGTAGATTACTGCAGGGAGTGAAAGGTGGAGTATGACCTAGGACCTGCAAGACAGCCAGATACTCATCAATGGTGTTTAGGATTTCTAGAAGGGTCCTGTAGTATGGTGAGTGTCAAATGAGAAAGGGAGAGAATGAGAATAAAGCCTAAGTTTCATTCACTCAAAGATAAGTAATTCAAACCATTGGGATAACTCAGTGCTTCCTCCTATATTTCAATTACATCACACACAAACGAGGCACGTGCTATGGTGACTGTGGAAGAACAACGACAATGCAATCTGGCCACGGCTTCTTGCGGCTGCTACTTCTTTCGGCGGGAAACTCTCTCTAATATGTCCACGGTAATGTAGGACATATTAAGTGTTTCTTCTCTGTCTCTGTCTCATCCAGCAAATTCTCTGCTGAAGGATACAGATTGTATCAAGGGATTTTACAAACTAGAGCAATGCTTCATTCGGGCTCTGGAGTTAGACTTCAGTTTAGATCCCAGCTCTGTCATTTACTAGTAAATGACTTAGCTAAATTGCTTAACCACTTGAGAGTCTCGGTTCCCTTGGTGACACAATGGATATAGTAACAGCACGTACCTCACAGTGTTGAAGAAATGGTCTTAGCTCTTGCCTGAAGGTTCTTTAGATATTATCCCTAGCAAGAAAGCACTGCCAGTTTTCTTATTCACTTTAAGACCAATGCTTACAATTCCTTTTTTTTAAAAAATTATTATTACTAGTAATACATGTTTTCAGTATATAATGATTACATTATTGTGGTGAGTTGGTACCTGTACATAACATTCGATGTACCTGTACATAACACACCTGTACGTAATGTCTCAATTCTTTTTTTAATTCTTAAATTTAAAGAAACTAGTCTTACTCTAGTGCTGTATAAGTAGTTTAAATATTTTTCCATCCATTAACAGCAAGTTCTATGGCACAGTGCTGCATAATATGTCTTAAGTGCCAGGAGGTGTCTGTCACCTATAAAACAACCTAGTTACCACTGCATTAGTACTTCTGTCTACTCAAAATGTTTTTTTTCTTCTGTCTCCTTGATGACCAATTAGACTAGTAAAAAATATATAGACTAGTAAGGATTCAGAGCTTCTTTCAAGTTTATCTAATTATTTAAAGGTAATGCAC